>JAHBCN010020949.1:0-14564 GCA_019359885.1 Listronotus oregonensis | reverse complement strand
GTTTGGTCTTGACAAAGTTTGAAATTGTGAAAAAATTCATTGTAATATCCGGAAAACATATCCTAATTTAGACCGGTATATTTTTTGAGCCGATGGAGATACGACTTTCAAATTTTGCAGTTACATAAAGAAAGGTACATCCCACAACATTCTAAAATTCTGTCTTACAAGGATATATAGTTTGGTCTTGACAAAGTTCGAAATTGTGAAAAAATTCATTGTAATATCCGGAACATATCCTAATTTAGACAGTATATTTTTGAGCCGATACAGATGCGACTTTGAAATTTTGCAGTTACATAAAGAAAGGTACTTCCCATAACTTCCTAAAATTCTGTCTTACAAGGATATATAGTTTGGTCTTGACAAAGTTCGAAATTGTGAAAAAATTCATTGTTATATCCGGAAAACATATCCTAATTTAGACCGGTATATTTTTTGAGCCGATAGAGATACGATTTTGAAATTTTGCACTTACATAAAGAAAGGTACATTCCACAACATCCTAAAATTCTGTCTTACAAGGATATATAGTTTGGTCTTGACAAAGTTCGAAATTGTGAAAAAATTCATTGTAATATCCGGAACATATCCTAATTTAGACCGGTATATTTTTTGAGCCGATACAGATGCGAGTTTGAAATTTTGCAGTTACATAAAGAAAGGTACGTCCCACAACATCCTAAAATTCTGTCTCACAAGGATATATAGTTTGGTCTTGACAAAGTTCGAAATTGTGAAAAAATTCATGTTATAACAAACGGATATATCCGGAAAACATATCCCAATTTAGACCGGTATATTTTTTGAGTCGATAGAGATACGACTTTGAAATTTTGAACTTACATAAAGAAAGGTACATCCCACAACATCCTAAAATTCTGTCTTACAAGGATATACAGTTTGGTCTTGACAAAGTTCGAAATTGTGAAAAAATTCATTGTAATATCCGGAACATATCCTAATTTAGACCGTTATATTTTTTGAGCCGATACAGATGCGAGTTTGAAATTTTGCAGTTACATAAAGAAAGGTACTTCCCATAACGTCCTAAAATTCTGTCTTACAAGGATATATAGTTTGGTCTTGACAAAGTTCGAAATTGTGAAAAAATTCATTATAATATCCGGAAAACATATCCTAATTTAGACCGGTATATTTTTTGAGCCGATGGAGATACGACTTTCAAATTTTGCAGTTACATAAAGAAAGGTACATCCCACAACATTCTAAAATTCTGTCTTACAAGGATATATAGTTTGGTCTTGACAAAGTTCGAAATTGTGAAAAAAATCATTGTAATATCCGGAACATATCCTAATTTAGACCGGTATATTTTTTGAGCCGATACAGATGCGACTTTGAAATTTTGCAGTTACATAAAGAAAGGTACTTCCCATAACGTCCTAAAATTCTGTCTTACAAGGATATATAGTTTGGTCTTGACAAAGTCCGAAATTGTGAAAGAATTCATTGTAATATCCGGTAATATCCTAATTTAGACCATCTGTATCGGCTCAAAAAATATACCGGTCTAAATTAGGATATTGAAATCTCCGCGGGGAAAGATCTCTGGACTCTTTCGTCTCAGGGGCTGGTGTCTGCCGACGGACCAGGCTAGGGCCGGATAACTGCCCGCGTTTGGCTTTTTCCCTTAGGGCTCTTCGCGCTACAGGACATACCTCATAGGAAGGTTCTTTTCCGCCCCGAAAAGCAGCACGGCGGCGCGCATCGCGCTCAGCACGGCGGTCTTCTAAAGTTTTGAGTCCATTCTGCGCCACTATATCGGGAAGCTCAAAATCTGTGAAGTATTGCGGCGTGCAGGCACTCTGCGGACTTGCTACAGAGTCCCCGGGCCACGCCACACCACTTCCAGATTCGTCTGCCTCCCGCACAGTGACGTTGTGCAGGATCAAAATCTTTGCCGGGGTTTTTGTTGCTGTTTTATACGGAGGGTTCAGATTTAATGTTAATTTTGGGGGTGTTACCCGCGGGTTAGAGGGGCGTGCGGGGTCTTGTTTTGAAGGGGGTTGGTTCTCCTGTGATCCTACACAGTCAGACCCGTGTATATGTTGCCCAGTTTTGAGCCACACGGCGCCTTCGGGAATCTCGTCCCCTTGGGCCGAGTTGGGCCGATTTAGGTATTTTAACCGGGGTTCCGGGGTGGTTTCTGTACATGGTAGGTCAAGTGGGGTGTATAAGATTTTAAGAATTGTTTAATAATTTTTGTATTATGAAGGATATTTAAAACTAACTCTCTTCTAAAGTAAAACTTTTTTAAAAAATAATTGACTTGGGCTAACCTAAAGTCTACCTCTTATTGTTTTTTGTTCCCACGAAATAGATTTGAATATAAAATAATAATTTTAGTGGATTATTTGCCTATTGTGGTTAGTTGTGGTCAGTTGTAGTTACTTGTCTAGATAAAAAGGTATATAAATATTTTTAATAAGACAAAAAATAAAGAATAATTTGATTTTAACCAAAAATTTCTGTACAAAAGGGAAAAAAAGGTTTTATTCATGTAATTTTTGCAATTTTTTTTTTGTTTTAAACAATTTGTTTTATTTTCTTAATAAATATAATCAAAAAAGCAAAAATTAGATTCTTTTTAATAAAATTATAAGTATTTTAATCAATTTTTTTAGATAAAAAGATTAATTTAGTATCCTTTATTCATTTATTAGGTTTTTAGAATTGATTTCTAACTAACCATCATTAAAAGTAAACAACAGACTTTAGGTTAGCCCAAATCAATTATTTTTTAAAAAAGTTTCACTTTAGAAGAGAGTTAGTTTTAAATATCCTTCATAATACAAAAATTATTAAACAATTCTTAAAATCTTATAAATTAATTAGGTATACTTTTTGAAATTTACCGTAGTATCTCTAACATATTACGAAATAAGATAAGAAAGGCAAAAATTAACTTTTTTTTAATAAATTTTTAAGTTTTCTTGACCTAAATGAAAAATGTTAGAATTTTTTTCTAAAAATAGTAATTGGAAAGGGTGCATGAGAAGTTAAAATATATATTCAAGGAAATAGTCAGTTTCTGCTTAATAATTTTAAGTTACTTAACCCAAAATGCTTTGTTTAAATTGAAAAGAATAATAAATTAAAAAAAAATAACTTATTTAAAAAATTAAAGTCTTATCCTAGAGTTTTTAGTGTTTTTATTACTTGTCCATATAAAAATTAGCAAACAATTCAAGAAAATTATAATTTTTTAACAGCAAGTGACTTGTGAGAACAAAAAATAATAATAAATAGTATTTAAGTTATCCAAAATCAAAATATTTTTCTAAAATTGTTTACTTTTGATGATGGTTAGTTAGAAATAAATTCTAAAAACCTAATAAATGAATAAAGGATACTAAATTTATCTTTTTATCTAAAAAAATTGATTAAAATACTTATAATTTTATTAAAAATAATCTAATTTTTGCTTTTCCGATTATATTTATAAAGAAAATAAAACAAATTGTTTAAAACAAAAAAAATTTGCAAAAATTACATGAGTAAAACCTTTTTTTCCCCTTTTGTACAGAAATTTTTGGTTAAAATCAAATTATTCTTTATTTTTCGTCTTATTAAAAATATTTATATAACTTTTTATCTAGACAAGTTACTACAACTGACCACAACTAACCACAATAGGCAAATAATCCACTAAAATTATTATTTTATATTCAAATCTATTTCGTGGGAACAAAAAACAATAAGAGATAGACTTTAGGTTAGCCCAAATCAATTATTTTTTAAAAACGTTTCACTTTAGAAGAGAGTTAGTTTTAAATATCCTTCATAATACAAAAATTATTAAACAATTCTTAAAATCTTATAAATCAATTAGGTATACTTTTTAAAATTTACCGTAGTATCTCTAACAAATTACGAAATAAGATCAGAAAGGCAAAAATTAACTTTTTTTTAATAAATTTTTAAGTTTTCTTGACCTATATGAAAAATGTTAGAATTTTTTTCTAAAAATAGTAATTGGAAAGGGGGCATGAGAAGTTAAAAGATATATTCAAGGAAATAGTCAGTCTCTGCTTAATAATTTTAAGTTACTTAACCCAAAATGCTTTGTTTAAATTGAAAAAAAATAATAAATTAAAAAAAAAATAATTATTTAAAAAATTAAAGTCTTATCCTAGTATTTTTAGTGTTTTTATTACTTGCCCATATAAAAATTAGCAAACAATTCAAGAAAATTATAATTTTTTAAAAGCAAGTGACTTGTGAGAACAAAAAATAATAATAAATAGTGTTTAAGTTATCCAAAATCAAAATATTTTTCTAAAATTGTTTACTTTTAATGATGGTTAGTTAGAAATCAATTCTAAAAACCTAATAAATGAATAAAGGATACTAAGTTAATCTTTTTAACTAAAAAAATTGATTGAAATGCTTTTAACTTTATTAAAAGAATCTAATTTTGCTTTTCCGATTATATTTATAAAGAAAATAAAACAAATTGTTTAAAACAAAAAAAATTGCCAAAATTACATGAATAAAACCTTTTTTTTCCCCTTTTGTACAGAAATTTTTGGTTAAAATCAAATTATTCTTTATTTTTCGTCTTATTAAAAATATTTATATACCTTTTTATCTAGACAAGTTACTACAACTGAACACAACTAACCACAATAGGCAAATAATCCACTAAAATTATTATTTTATATTCAAATCTATTTCGTGAGATCAAAAAACACTAAGAGATAGACTTTAGGTTAGCCCAAATCAATTATTTTTTTAAAAGTTTTACTTTAGAAGAGAGTTAGTTTTAAATAACCTTCATTATACAAAAATTATTAAACAATTCTTAAAATCTTATAAATTAATTAGGTATACTTTTTATCGGCTCAAAAAATATACCGGTCTAAATTAGGATATGTTCCGGATATTACAATGAATTTTTTCACAATTTCGAACTTTGTCAAGACCAAACTATATATCCTTGTAAGACAGAATTTTAGGATGTTGTGGGACGTACCTTTCTTTACGTAACTGCAAAATTTCAAAGTTGCATTTGTATTGGCTCAAAAAATATACCGGTCTAAATTAGGATATAATCCGGATATTACAATGAATTTTTTCACAATTTCGAACTTTGTCAAGACCAAATCATATATATCCTTGTAAGACAAGATTTTAAAATATAAAAATGTTGTGGGAACGTACCAAAACAAATTTCAAGTTCTTACGTAAATCATTAAAAGCAATAAATGATTCAAAGAATTTGCATTTAACGTAAAAATTGGATCTAAATGAATTTTTCAAAAATTAATTTTGTATTTCTGTAACTTTAAAGAGAAAAAAACAAATTTTTAACAAAAAATTGAAAAATGAATAAACTTTTTATTTTGGACAATTTTATAAATAACTTATTCTATATTTCAATCTGTTTAAAATTTTTATATTATCGAAGGTATTATAAAAACTAACTCTGTCAAAGATCCAAACTATTATTTTAAACAAATTTAGATGTTGAGATTCTCTAAAAATCTAGAATCTCTATGTTGTTCCCGAAATAGATTATTATATTAAAAATTTTAGAGATTATTTGTCACTATATATCCTTTAACAGAATTTTAAACGGAACTTCTTTAGAACTAAAATTAAGGTATCTTATCCTAAAAAATATCCGGTCTAAATTAGGATATGTTCGGATATTAAAGATTTTACAATTTCGAATTTTAAGAAACTTAATCTGAACAAATTATAACTTTCTAAAAATTTAGTAATGCTACATTATTGCATTTATTCTTGTTAAAATAATTTGATTTATATTTTATTAAATATAATCGAAACTATATCTTTAAAGATTAGATTTTATAAAATTATAAGATTTTAATCAATCTGTATTAAAAATAATATATATCTAATTCAGGATATTAGTTGTATATTAAATGATTTTTACTAATTTCGACTTTGTAATAGCAAACATATATTTAGTAAAAGAATTTTTTTGATCTTTTTTTGGATTTTAAACAAATTCTTAAAATCTAATTATTAAATTTTTTCTATCAATTTTAATTCTAACTATAGAACTTTTTTAGATAAATATTAATTTTTGAAAAAATTTCTAATTAGATATTTTATCTGGATAATAAATTAATTTTCTAAATACTTCGTAATTTTTCATAGTAATTCAAATCTAATATTATTTTCAATTTAAACAAAGCATTTTGGGTTAAGTAACTTAAAATATTAAGCAGAGACTGCTATTTCTTATATATCTTTAACTTCTCAGACCTTTCCAATTACTATTTTTAGAAAAAAATTCTAACCTAAACTTAATTTAGGTCAAGAAAACTTAAAAATTTATTAAAAAAAAGTTAATTTCTGCCTTTCTGATCTTATTTCGTAATTTGTTAGAGATACTACGGTAAATTTTAAAAAGTAAACCTAATTAATTTATAAGATTTTAAGAATTGTTTAATAATTTTTGTATTATGAAGGATATTTAAAACTAACTCTCTTCTAAAGCGAAACTTTTTAAAAAAATAAATGATTTGGGCTAACCTAAAGTCTATCTCTTATTGTTTTTTGTTCCCACGAAATAGATTTGGATATAAAATAATAATTTTAGTAGATTATTTGCCTATTGTGGTTAGTTGTGGTCAGTTGTAGTAACTTGTCTAGATAAAAAGGTATATAAATATTTTTAATAAGAAGAAAAATAAAGAAGAATTTGATTTTAACCAAAAATTTCTGTACAAAAGGGGAAAAAAAAGGTTTTATTCATGTAATTTTTGCAATTTTTTTTTGTTTTAAACAATTTGTTTTATTTTCTTAATAAATATAATCGGAAAAGCAAAAATTAGATTCTTTTTAATAAAATTATAAGTATTTTAATCAATTTTTTTAGATAAAAAGATTAATTTATTATCCTTTATTCATTTATTAGGTTTTTAGAATTGATTTCTAACTAACCATCATTAAAAGTAAACAATTTTAGAAAAATATTTTGATTTTGGATAACTTAAACACTATTAATTATTATTTTTTGTTCTCACAAGTCACTTGCTGTTAATAAATTATAATTTTCTTGAATTGTTTGCTAATTTTTATATGGGCAAGTAATAAAAACACTAAAAATTCTAGGATAAGACTGTAATTTTTTAAATAAGTAATTTTTTTATTTAATTTATTATTTTTTTCAATTTAAACAAAGCATTTTGGGTTAAGTAACTTAAAATTATTAAGCAGAGACTGACTATTTCCTTGAATATATCTTTTAACTTCTCATGCCCCCTTTCCAATTACTATTTTAGAAAAAAATTCTAACATTTTCATTTAGGTCAAGAAAACTTAAAAATTTATTAAAAAGTAATTTTCTTCTGATCTTATTTCTAATTTGTTAGGATACTGGTAAATTTTAAAAAAACTAATTAAATTATAAGATTTTAAGAATTGTTTAAAAATTTTTTGTATTATGAGGATATTTAAAACTAACTCTCTTCTAAATAAACTTTTTAAAAAATAAGATTTGGGCTAACCTAAGTCTATCTTATTGTTTTTGTTCCCACGAAATAGATTTGATATAAAATAATAATTTTAGTGATTATTTCTCTATTGTGTTAGTTGTGGTCAGTTTATAACTTTCTAGATAAAAAGGTATATAAATATTTTTAATAAAGAAAAATAAAGAAAATTTGATTTTAACCAAAATTTCTGTACAAAAGGGGAAAAAAAAGGTTTTATTCATGTAATTTTTGCAATTTTTTTGTTTTAAACAATTTTTTTTATTTTTTTAAATAAATATAATCAAAAGAAAAAATTAGATTCTTTTAATAAAATTATAAAAATATTTTAATCAATTTTTTTAGATAAGATTAATTTAGTATCTTTTATTCATTTATTAGGTTTTAAAATTTGATTTCTAACTCCATCATTAAAAGTAAACAACAGACTTTAGGTTAGCCCAAATCAATTATTTTTAAAAAAGTTTCACTTTAGAAGAGGTTATAGTTTTAAATATCCTTCATTAATACAAAAATTTTAAGCAATTCTTAAAATCTTATAAATTAATTAGGTATACTTTTGAAATTTACCGTAGTATCTCTAACATATTACGAGATATAAGATAAGAAAGGCAAGAATTAACTTTTTAATAAAATTTTTAAGTTTCTTGACCTAAATGAAAAATTTAATTTTTCTAAAAATAGTAATTGGAAAGGGTGCATGAAAGTTAAAAATATATATTCAAGGAAATAGTCAATCTCTGTTTTAAAAATTTTTAAAGTTACTTAACCCAAAAATGCTTTGTTTAATTGAAAAAGAATAATATTAAAAAAATAAACTTATTAAAAAAGGTGGAATTTATCTGGGTTTATTTGTTTTTGATACTTGTCCATATAAAAATAGCAAACAATTAAAAAAAATTATAATTTTTAACAGCAAGTGACTGTGAGCAAAAATAATAATAAATAAGTATTTAAGTTACCCCCAGAAATCAAAATATTTTTCTAAAATTATTTACTTTGATGATGGTTTGGTTAGAAATCAATTCTAAAAACAATAATAATTAAAGGATACTAAATTATCTTTTTATCTAAAAAATTGATTAAATATACTTATAATTTTATTAAAAGAATCTAATTTTTAACTTTTCGATATATTTATAAAGAAAAAAAACAGTGTTTAAAACAAAAAAATTTGCAAAATACATGAGTAAAACCATTTTCCCCTTTTTGTACAGAAATTTTTGGTTTAAAATCAAATTATTCTTTTATTTTCTCTTAAAAAATATTTATATACCTTTTTATCTAGACAAGTTACTACAACTGAACAAAACTAACCACAAAAAACAAATAATCCACTAAAATTATTATTTTATATTCAAATCTATTTCGTGAGAACAAAAACCTAAGAGATAGACTTTGGGTTAGCCCAAATCAATTATTTTTTAAATTTTTACTTTAGAAGAGAGTTAGTTTTAGATATCCTTCATAATACAAAATTTATTAAACAATTCTTAAAATCTTATAAATTAATTGGGATACTTTTAAAATTTGAAAATATCTCTAACAAATTACGAAATAATATCAGAAAAAAAATTAATTTTTTTTTTAATAAATTTTAAGTTTTCTTGACCTAAATGAAAAATGTTAGAATTTTTTCTTAAAATAGTAATTGGAATCCAAGTGACAATTTAAAAAAGATATATTAAAGGAAATAGTCAGTCTCTGCTTAATAATTTTAAGTTATTTAAACCCCAAAATGCTTTGTTTAAATTGAAAAAAATAATAAATTAAAAAAAAATTACTTATTTAAAATTAAAAAGTCTTATCCTAGAATTTTTTTTTTTAAATTATTTTTCCCCATATAAAAATTAGCAAACAATTAAAAGAAAATTATAATTTTTTAACAGCAAAGTGACTTGTGAGAACAAAAATAATAATAAATAGTGTTTAAGTTATCCAAAATCAAAAAAAGTTTTCTAAAATTGTTTACTTTTAATGATGGTTAGTTAAATCAATTCTAAAAACCTAATAAATGAATAAGGATCCTAAATTAATCTTTTTATCTAAAAAAATTGATTAAAATATTTAATAATTTTATTAAAGAATCTAATTTTGCTTTTTTGATTATATTTATTGGGAAAAAATAAGACAAATTGAAAGGAATAAAACTTCTTAATAGGTATAATAATTTTTTATATTAAAAGCTGCCCCGAGCGCTTTCGACCTAACTTAGGCCATCCTCGGGAAAAGCACTAAAAGTAAGGGAATAAAATTTTTTGGAAAAAATAAAATTATCTCACTTACTTGTCAAAAAAAAGGACCTTAGTCAAACGACACAAAACAAATATAAAAATTAAATTTGATTAATACTTAAAAAAATTCACACACAGTTTTAGACAAACATATCAAGACAATAATAAAAAATAATCCCAATCAAAAGGGTAAAGAATTTGCAAAAAACTACAAAAAAAAATTTTATTGGTATGCCTATAGGCTGACAATCCAGGCCGTTGTACAAACAGAATCATTTTATAGAAAAAGTTACATATTTTTGGTAAAACGAACTTTTGTGTCTATGTTTAATAAGAAAATTTTGAAATATTGGTTTAAAATTGTACGTGGAATTGACTTGGGTATTTAGACAATTCGGGGGATCGAAGAATTCCTTGCTATTTCCAGATCTTCAAAAAGGTTTATCTTAATCCCGGTGGCTAATGTTATGCAATATTTTGCAATTATTTGGTGAAGAAAATTGGTGGTCATTGAACTTAATGTGAAAACCAAACGATGAAGTCGATGGTCGGTTAAGGTGTTCTTTAATCCTGACTTCCAACGGTCTGCAAGTTCTACCCCATAGGTAGCTTGACAAGTGTCACAATTTTACTTATAAACACCGCTCTTTTTGGTGACGTTAATAGTATCTTTATTGTTTACCAAGTTGGAAAACAGGGTGTTAACAGTTTTAAAAAATTACTTTAATTTCATTATTACAGGAATTCAGAATCCCCTCAACTTTTTCGAAAATGAACCCAAATAAGGTAAGAATAATATTTCTTGGCCCTTTCTAAGATTTGTTCAGGAAAAGCAAGTTTTAAGTTTTTAAAAGGGAATTTTATTAATTAACTTATCTATCAAATCTGGATTATAACCATTATTCTGGGCAATTCGTTTAATAGTGTTGAATTCAATTATTTTTTTTTTTGTCTGACAAAGGAAGTGAAAACACTGTGGATGTAACTTTTTAAAAGCTGACATTTTATACGAATATGGATGATTAGAATTTTCCGGCATAACATGATCTGTCTGGGTTGATTTTCTATAAACTTGATATTCTAGTGTTTTATCAAGTTTCGTTATTTTAGATCAAGAAAATTAATAGAATTGTTTGTTTCAATTTCAATTGTGAATTTAATATTTTGTGTAAATTGTTTAATTTATCCAAAAATAACCTGGGCATCCCTATAATTTCCATCCACAAAAGCTAAGACATCATCTGCATATCTTGACCAGTGTATGAAAAGCCCCTTATGATCTTTTGAAAGGAAATCATTTTCCCAAAATTTTCCAAAAATATTTCTGCTAGAAGTGGTGATAAAGGTGAACCCATAGCCAATCCCATTTTTTGCCTATAAAAGGGTTTTTGAAAAAGAAAAAGTCTTGTTTGAGGCATAGTCTTAGTAAAGTAATATCTGTGTGTACTTTAGCCTGTATTTATTATTTAATAATAACCTAAACAAGAGGGATTGTTTCCTCTCTAGGAATTGATGTAAGGAGGTTAGAAACGTCAAAAACACCATAAAAAAATTTGTGTTTTTTTGTTAAAATGTTTAAGCTTATTAGTAGTATTTTGACAAGTAAGTGAATAATTTTTATTTTATTTAAAAAAATTTTATTACCTTACTTTTTTGTGTCGGTCCTGAGGATGGCCCAGTTAGGTCGAAAGCGCTCGACAGCTTTTTAAAATAAAATTATTATACCTATTACCGAAGTTTTTTTACTTTCTATTGTTAAGGTATACAAATAAGCAACGTTTGATAAGACAAATTGTTTGAAACAAAAAAATTGCAAAAATTACATGAATAAAACCTTTTTTTTCTTCCCCTTTTGTCAGAAATTTTTGGTTAAAATCAAATTATTCTTTTTTTTTCCTTAAAAAATATTTATATACCTTTTTACCTAGACAAGTTCCCACAACTGACCACAACTAACCACAATAGGCAAATAATCCACTAAAATTATTATTTTATATTTAAATCTATTTCATTGGGAACAAAAAACAATAAGAGATAGACTTTAGGTTAGCCCATATCAATTATTTTTTAAAAAAGTTTCACTTTAGAAGGGGTTAGTTTTAAACATCCTTCATAATACAAAAATTATTAAAAATTTCCCTTAAATCTTAAAAATTAAGGGGGGTATATTTTTTAAAATTTCAAGTAGTATCTCTAACAAATTACGAAATAAGATCAAAAAGGCAAAAAAAATTAACTTTTTAAAAAAATTTTAAGTTTTCTTGACCTAAATGAAAAATGTTAAATTTTTTAAAAATAATGGGGAAAGGGGGGCATGAGAAGTTAAAAGATTTATTCAAGGAAATAGTCAGTCTCTGCTTAATAATTTTAATTTAAATTTAACCCCAAAATGCTTTTTTAAATTGAAAAGAATAATAAATTAAAAAAAAAAATTACTTAAAAAAAATTAAAGTCTTATCCTAGAATTTTTAGTTTTTTTATTACCTGTCCATATAAAAATTAGCAAACAATTCAAGAAAATTATAATTTTTTAACAAAGTGACTTGTGAGAACAAAAAATAATAAAAAAATTGTTTAAGTTACCCAAAATAAAAATTTTTTTCAAAAAATTGTTTATTTTTAATGATGGTTAGTTAGAAATCAATTCTAAAAACCTAATAAATGAATAAAGGATACTAAATTAATCTTTTTATCTAAAAAATTGATTAAAATACTTATAATTTATTTAAAAGAATCAAATTTTGCTTTTCCGATTATATTTTAAGAAAATAAAACAAATTTTTAAAACAAAAAATTGCAAAAATTATAAATAAAACCTTTTTTTCCCCTTTTGTACAGAAATTTCTGGTTAAAATCAAATTATTCTTTATTTTTCTCTTATTAAAAATATTTATATACCTTTTTATCTAGACAAGTTACTACAACTGACCACAACTAACCACAATAGGCAAATAATCCACAAAAATTATTATTTTATTTTTCAAATCTATTTCGTGGGAAAAAAAAACAATAAGGGGTAGACATTATGTTAGCCCAAATCAATTTTTTTTTAAAAAAAGTTTTACTTTAGAAGAGGGGTTAAATTTTAAATGTCCTTCATAATACAAAAATTATTAAACAATTCTTAAAATCTTATAAATAATTAGGTATATTTTTTGAAATTAAACCCGTAGTATCCTAACAAATTACGAAAAAAAGATCAAAAAGGCAAAAATTAACTTTTTTTTTAATAAATAAGTTTTCTTGACCTAAATGAAAAATGTTAAATTTTTTTCTTAAAAAGTAATTGGAAAGGGGGCATGAGAAGTTAAAAGTTTTTAAAAGGGAAAAAAGTCAGTCTCTGTAATAATTTTTAAGTTCCAACCCAAAATGTTTTGTTTAAATTAAAAAAAATAATAAATTAAAAAAAAAAATTACTTATTTAAAAAATTACAATCTTATCCTAGAATTTTAAGTTTTTTTGTTAGTTATATAAAAATTACAAACAATTCAAAAAAATTATAATTTTTTACAGCAACTAACTTGGAGAAAAAAAATAATAATAAATTGTGTTTAAGTTATCCAAAATCAAAATATTTTTCTAAAATTGTTACTTTTAATGATGGTTAGTTGAAATCAATTCTAAAAACAATAAATGAATAAAGGATACTAAATTAATTTTTTTATCTAAAAAATTATTAAAATATTTATAATTTTATTAAAAAGAATCTAATTTTTGTTTTTTCCGATTATATTTTTACCCCGTTAGTACCTGGGGATTTAAAAGCAACTAATTTTTTACTGCCAATTTTTTGTAAATATTCTGTGGTACCCCACTCCTGTCCTTCAAGTAGTGTCCATAGTGGCCTCCGCCTCTTTCTCAGCGAGTCGTAGCCAGAACCGAGCACTGCCTCAAATTGTTGGGGTATTAATACCCCAGTGTACTAAATTTGTGACAAACTGACAAAATTTAATACAGTTGAGGAAGGTAAGTTTATATTATTTTAAAAATTTTAAGTTTTTTAAAACCTTTAATTGTGTTTTGATTTCTTGGAAAAAAAAAAGCGATAATAAAAAATATGAAAGACTACGTTTTATTCTTTTAAGATGGGCGATTACGAAGCAGAACAAGAAGAATTGTTGGAAATTAGGGAGTATCTGATACGCTAGACTCAAATACGGAGGAAAGAGCCGTTTATAGACACAAACTCAGATGCGGACGAAGCAGATCCCCATGTCTGAGCGCTCCGAAGCATCAGACACCGGCAAAAAAACAGAAATAAATACTGGTGGGGATTGCTGGAAATACAGATAAAATACGTTTGGGGGCTGACAAAAAAACAAAAAGGGAAAAATCCTCCAAACCTAATGTGCGGCTCTCAAGAGAACATTTAATCCCTTTTCCCCCCAAAAGGGCTGCCAAGTTTGTAAAAAGTCCCCAAAATCGGGAATTTTCATCGACAATGAATTTCCATTTTTGTTACGTGGACTAATCAACTAATAAATAAAATCTCCCCAAAATTTACCAACAAATCCAAGTCGGCTCAACGACACCATCAAATTAAAGCTTTAATTGGTCTTCTTTTATATGGAGGGGGACAAAGGCGGCAGGTTAAACTGAAATCTATGGGCTGACGACCCCCGGTGTAGACATTTAGGGCGAAATGCCTCTTAGACGTTTTTACTTTCTACTATGCTGTTTGGTTTGATAACAAAAAAAACCGAAACGAAAGGCTTTTTTTTTTAAGTTGGCGCCAGTCAGGTCTTTTTTTTATAAATTTTTGAAAAAAGTCCGTATACAGTCCATCTGAATATTTTAATATAGGAAAAGTTGGGAAAAGGTTTAGAGGAAATGTGG
>JAHBCN010020948.1:0-14674 GCA_019359885.1 Listronotus oregonensis | reverse complement strand
GTTGCAATCAAAATGCAAACTCAATTGGATTAATTACGAGTACGCGTAAGTATATGGAGTTGCCTATCTTGGCATTTGGCGCTGAAAGGGGCATGCGGTTTGCAGGCAGAGTGCAAACCTTTATTTATCTCGCAGGCTGATTTACGATTTATTGAAGTTTGATTTGTTATTTTGGTTATAGTAACATAGCCATTTGTATGATTTTTATTACATTTTTTTTTAAATTGTTTTTGTATATCTATTTATTTTTATTAATTGTGGTAATTTATTTATTTTTTTAAAGAACCATTATAATTGCAACCCCTTACTTTTTAACCCACGAGCCGCCACTGCTGTATCTATGCATTATTAAATCAATTTTTATATTATTCAATTGGAAATCATTTCCTGCAATTTGGCCCTGCATTTTTCGAGAACCCTGTTTACAATTTCGGTAAATGGTTTAAATCTCAGCTCACCTATTTTTGGCCATAAAAAATTTAAAAAAAATTTTTTTAAATTTTGTTCTGTTTTATGGCGGATTTACAAATCTTTAAAGAATCAAAAAAAAAATTTAATTTTTTTTTAAAATTAAAAAAAAAATTATTTTATTTTTGTTAATTAAATATTTTAAGTTTTTTCTAATTTTTTAATTTGGCAATTTTTAAAATTTTTTAAAAAAATGTTTTTTTAAAAGGTTTAAAAAATTTTTAACGAAATTTTGACATTTTTGTTTTTTTTTTAAGAGTCCATTCACGCCGCGAAAATTCGATCCAATTTGGGGTTTGGGGCATAATGTTTTTCCAAAAGGTGTAAGTTATCGATAATTTTAAAAACTATATGAAAGCCAACACTTAAATCTAGGCTTCTGTTGTAATAGTTTTTTAAATTTAGATTTATTTTTTAATATTTCCTTGAGGAAAGTCACCCTAAAATGGTTATGTTTAGATACTATTTTCTTTAACCCGACTCATATTTTAAAAATCCGTTACACCGAGGCATACATTTTCCTTAATTAAAATGGTGTATAATTTATGTCATTTAAGTGAAAAATATTACGAAAAACGTTATCTCCTGTAGGCTTGCAATCGGAAACAACATCGCATCGATACCCGTTTTTGGGGAAGAACCTAAAAAAAATATAATATTTTTAATGCGGCTAACAAAATTGTAGTAATTTTTTCTCCGCCCACGTCTCCGGTCCTTTTTGCCCGACCCCAAAGGTGTACGTAAATGCCCTCTTAATTATTTTTGACGAACAGAAAAAAAATTTTTGGAAAAATTTTTTAACATCCTAAAAAAGTGGGGCCGCCATTCTGACAATTACCACATTTTTTTTGGGTACCATTAAAAAAAAAATACAAAACGTGCCCATTATGTCTCAGGCAAAAGCTACTTCAATATGACAAGAAAAAATATCATATGGGCGCGAACACGGGCAAAGTGATCCTCTAAATGTATTACATCCCAGCCGATAGAATCTCTTATCCGCACTGCACGGGTGTGGCGGAAACAAATCGGGTTTGTTTTATATTCCGGAACCGTAGTCTGAATTCGAATTCGACCACCGTTATTGGAGTTATTATGCCATTTGTGGCCCACGAAATAACCCAAATGACCCAAATTATTTGTTTAAAGGCGGCTTTAAAGTTATGTAATGGCTTGGATTTCCTAATGGAGTTTATCATTCGGTTTTCAGACAGAAAGGATAATAGCTTTGAATTTAGGATACACGTATAATGGGGATTGAATACTGGTGTATGAATTAATGCATGAATAAATTAATATGCATATAATGTACCCTGCTATGGCTAAATGATGTATTCGCAAAAATTCCAATATCTACTTTTTACGATAGCTTGACATAACTTAAAAAGATCTATTGAGAGCTCTAACTGCCACAGTCATATTTTTTGTGGATCCTTAGCTACATTCTCGTCAGAACAGTGTATTATCACATATTTGACTAATTTACAATGGTAAAAGAAGGTAAGTGACATATTTTAACATACTTTCCATAGGTATAATACCGTTGGATTACCGTCTATTTGCACAATACAAAACAATCGTAAAAGCATGTATTGTTGAAAACACTTTTTTACCATTGCAGAGACTATGTTTAGTCATATGTTAATCAACGCGTCTTGGAATAGTACACTGTTTTACCTCAGTATGAACTTGGATTTTGAATGAAGTGGTTGTTAGTGTTAGTTAATCCCGTTTTATTTTTGCCAAATCATGTCATCAAGAGCCCAAAGGATTATGGAAATGGTAAAAAATAGCGAAATTAAGGTACGGAATTTAATAATAAATAAATTTCTGGTATATTTATTCTAAGATGAAGCAAATAAAAAATACTAATATTAATTGAGGTTAAGTTTTAAAAATCTACACAAAATGCCGCGTTTTTTTAAATAATTACAATATCTTCTTGCTTTTGGAAAACGTTATGAATAGTAATGAAATGATGATATTTGATCCCGATGATTGTGATGATGATCTGGCAGATCCGGATTTTATTATTTCTCAAAGTAGCAGTAGTTCGGAAGACGAATGTGAGCGTAACGTGAAAAACGTTACAAATTTAAAAAAGTAAGTGAAATAAATAAATGTTTAATGGTAGAATTACATAGTATTAGGAATGACATGTTTTTTTGGTACATCTTCAAATACATTCAAACTCATTACCTATAATAGCTAATTATTTTGAGTTATTTATCTTTGTTTTTGGGTAGCTGTTTTAGAGGTTGCTAATAATAACAATATATCTAAGGTATCACCAAAAAAATACTTAGAACTAAGTAACCCAGATAGTGGCAAAGAAATTATTGAACAAATAGGGGACGAAATAAGTAATGGTGAGCAAGAACAGCCTAAGGCCAAGGAAAAACTAACATTAAAAACACCAGATGTACGAATAGAGGAAAGAGTAATCGAGCAAGATAAAAGAAGAGAAGAAGCAGAACAAATAATAGATCAAAATGGCGAATCCCGCATGGATATTAAAACATGCGAAAATAGCGAAAGTAAGAAGAAGAAAAAAAGATGCAGAACATCAACTGAGCGCCTAGAAAATGAGCGACTGAAACATCCCCTAATTGATGTCGGAGAGTGCTGTTCAAAAAAATGTTATTCTGAGATTGATACTACTCAGAGAGAACAAATTCATGACCATTTTTGGGAGCTAAATAGCGACTGTCAAAGAATCTGGATTAACAATCACGTTTCTGAAATTCTTGCTAAAAGAAAAGTGCAAGATACCAGAAGAAACTTCAAGATCATATAAGTTTTCTATATTTAAAGAAAGTGGAAAAGTTAATTTTCCAGTGTGTCAACAATTCTTTCTCAATACTCTAGGATATACGAGTCCAAGTGTTATAGATCACACCTTAAAATGTTGCAAGGATGAACATGAAAATCAAAGACTGACACCCTTACCGGATCAGAGAGGACGACATGCTCCTAAAAATAAAAAAGATATTACAGATCTTCAGGAACATATATTATCCTATAAACCAAGGCCTTCGCATTATAAAAGGAAACATGCCCCCAAAAGACTGTATTTGCCTTCCGATCTGTCTATAAAAAGCATGCACCAAGATTATAACCAGAAATTCCCGCTTAATCCTGTAGGTTACGAACTTTATTGAAAAACCGTAGATGCAATAAATATAGCATTTTATAATGTAAATTCAGTAAAATGTGGATTTTGCATTCAAGCTGATATAAACCCCACGCCAGAAAATTTAGCAGAGAAAGAAGTTCATTTAAAAGAGGTAAGTTAAACCATTTCTACATATCTTTTTCTAACATAATTTTTTCAAGGTCCAGCTTAGAAGGCAGATGTACCAAGAAGATGCCTCTATAAATACCCAGACATGTAAGGTGTTTGCAGTTGATATGCAAAAAGTATTTATGCTTTTTCGAATGCCACAGTTGCAGGAAGCTTATTTTCTATCACGACTGGTAGTTTTTAATGAAAGGTTCGCTTCTATGCAGAAAAAAGAGAAACATCATTGCATTTTGTGGCACAAAGCAACTGCTGGAAGAAAGGCCGAAGAAGTAGCTTGTTCTTTTTTAAAATTCCTGGATATGAATCGTGATACAAAGAATATTATTATGTGGCTGGACAATTGTTCTGGTCAGAACAAAAACTGGGTGTTGTTCTCTTCTCTTTTATGCTATGTTAATACTGACCTTAATACCATAGAATCAATAACCTTAAAATATTTATTAACTGGACACACCTTTATGGCTGCCGACGGGTTACATGAAAAAATTGAACAAGTTATAAGAAAGAAGGGAAATATTGAGGATTTTCAAGATTTTGTAGATGCTTGTCAAACTTCATCCCAACGAATGTGCGTCACGGAACTGAAAATTTCGGATTTTAAGAAATTGGAATCTAAATTTAAAACATTAAATAGAAAAAGTGATAACACTATTCCTTATTTAAAAGACATGGTCTGTGTAAAATTTTGTCGAGGAGAAAATGAACTTTCCTATAAAACCGATTTTAAGTCCGAAGAATATACACAAACCAGGGGGTGCCTTAAGAAAGGTGCAATTCTCTCATCACCAAAAGAAACCCCTATGAACCATAGAGGAATATCAGTTTCAAAAAAACAAGGTATTGTTGAGCAATTTGTGTTAAAAATGAAATTTTCTAGACGAGCGTTTTGGCTAAATTTACCTAAAAATCTTAATGCGCCGGACATATTGGATGAGGGAATTTAGATTCATTAGAATGTAAATGTATTTTCTAAAAGAATATGCTTATGTATATGTATACTTACTATTTTATATTTTGCGTACCATTTACTTTTTGTAGATTTTTTAGTTTAAGTTTATACGATTTTTGTACTAAAAGATATTCGACAATACATTGTTTATTATAGTACTAATCTTATTCTTGTGTTTTAATTACTTTGACAAAAGGGTATATAATACCCCGATTTAAAATTTTATATTTTACCAAATAAATTATTTACAATGGCAAAACAATTTATTCAATGTATTTTCAAATTTCTTTGCAATAATGGAAATTTTTAACGTACTAATCATAGACACTATTAGCTTATATATACATTTCAAATTTCAAATAAATCGGAGCAATAATAAACGAAAAATTGGAAAAAAAAAAATATTTAATAAAAGATTTTTGTAAATTTAGTTAGCAGGGTTATATTTTTAATTTATGGGGGTTTTTTCTTGTTGATTTTACCCACCTAGACAGTTTCTAGATAATGGGACCATTTTGGTCCTGGTCTCGGGCTATAGCGACTCTTCATCTTTTTTTTTGGTGGCAAGTCTACCACCGTTATCAAGATTAAATTAAATGAAAAATAAAATAAATATTAAAATTAAATTTGTAAGAATTTTGGTATAACATTTTGGAGATTCTTAGAACTTGTTAATTAATTATAACGATTTGTCATAAATGACATATTAGTTTGTTTTGGTTGGTATATTTATAACTTTCAAAGAAAGACAAAAAAATGACGTGTTAATTGATATATAGTTTACCTGAAATTACCTCAGCAGCAGCAGTTAACTAGTTTTATTATAGTACAGGATCCAAATTAAAAATGTTCATTACTCATCTGCATACCGAAAAAAATACTTTGATCAAGAATTACAGTTGCCAAGTTCTGACTTTTAAAAATTGTTAATATTTTTCTATTTTAAATTTCAGAAGTTTCCCACAGCATTATTTATAAAATGAAAGAAAAAAATACATGCCCCTTAATTTTTGAAGTTATTAATATGGGAGTTTGTATTTAGGCTTCTGATTACACAGAAAAATGGAAAGTGGAAGTGTTTTTGAAACTTCATTCCCTGGTGGGTCTAAAGGGGGATGGAAGTACGAAAATAGCAAGAACTAAAATACGGTAAAATAAAAATTGCTCAAACGCACGACGCGCGCTACGCCGCGAAGTGTGTGGTGAAAGACGGAGCTTGGGGAGCGTTATGTTTTGTAAGGCAATGAAGTCGGGGGAGGGGCGCAATATCCCGCGAGAACGAAAAAAAAAA
The DNA here is from genome assembly GCA_019359885.1 of Listronotus oregonensis. Taxonomy (NCBI): domain Eukaryota; kingdom Metazoa; phylum Arthropoda; class Insecta; order Coleoptera; family Curculionidae; genus Listronotus; species Listronotus oregonensis. The sequence continues at coordinate 8,662 of JAHBCN010020948.1, read as the reverse complement.
AACAGCCAAAATTGTGTAGTCGGTGTGGGCGAAGTCCGCATGTGCTAATTTATTTTCGTTCTTGGTGCAAAACATTGTGCTGTTCATTAGAGACATTTTAATTTTAAGTTTTTTATAAATATTTAATTTTTACCTTTATTTTACACTACTTATATCTACAAAATGATGCTGTTTTACCCAATAAGTTATAATTTTCGCGTGTTTAAACTCTTCGGTGTCTTTAGTCCAGTTTTTATTCTTCTCACTTTAACCAGTATATTTTTCGTTACAATATGCACAATCAATTTTAAAAACGCTTGACATGTTGAGTTTTTCTGCCTTATCCTATTTTTTTAGTAAAAGTCTACTTAGATTAATCTTATAAACATAAATAGTTTCGCAGCCCAATTGGACTAGTTTATTTCTTATACTACCAGTTGTGCATGGAGGAGGATGAATCGTCAGAGCACATACTGTGTTCGTTCCCAGCAGTGACACGACTGTGTTATACCCACTCACTTTAAACCTAACCTAACCTAACCTAACCTAACCTAACCTAACATAACCTAACCTAACCTTACCTAACCTAACCTTAACATTTGTTTAGTATTTTTGTTTTTGACCTACCTGATGTATTAAGTACTCTTTTCAAAAAGCTCTAAGAAGGCGAAACAATCGTAGTTAATTAAGCAATTACTTATACAACAGTATGCAACCAATCATACTTGGTAGAGCAACCTACACAGGGCCATCTATTTGTCTAAACTGGAATTATAAAGATGATTGACCAATGATTTATTTAAAATTAAAAAAAAATGACAAAGATTATAAAGCATTATTAACTGATTTTCGTACATTATATTGTAACGGACAAAAAGAAACGGTACGATTTTATTGAACTCGGAAGCATTAAAAAACATTTTTTTTAATTTCAATAATATAAACTACTCAAAATGAATATAGAGACATGTCCTTAAAATCCAATAAGTAAAGAATATGTATTATTTTCTTAAATATTTATATTTTTTAAATAGTTTATAGGTACCTTTATTAAAATTTACTTACATTGTTTTCAAAAGGCTGTTTGGTAATACGATAAAAAAAATACAAATTAAAGTGTTAAAAACAAATAAAATTTATTTAAGAAAAAAATTAAGAAAAATGTACTTTTATAATAAGTACGTCTACCTCTGGCTCTAAGAACTTGGACGCAACGAAGAGGTATGCTTTCCACCAAATTTCTAATTACTGGTTGTGGTAACTGCTCGTAAATCGTCAAAACAGCATCTACAACTTGGTTTAGATGTTGGAAGGGTTGATGATCCTTTAAACGTCTTTCCAGTTCATCCCAGAGATGCTCAATAGGATTTAGAATCGGGCAATTAGCTGGCCATTCCATGACATTAATATTGTGCTCCTGAAGGAAATTTTTTACGATCCTAGCTACGTGTGGCCTGGCATTATCTTGTTGTAGAATGAATCCAGCGCCCATATTTTGGGCAAATGGGACGACATAAGGTTTCAATATCTCCTCTATGTAACGGACAGCCGTTAAAGTCCCTTCCCGAAACACCACAAGGTCCGTGTGTCCTGTCAAAGTTATACCAGCCCATACCATTATCAATCCACCTCCAAATGGAACAATTTCTTGCACACAGTCGTTAACCGGGACGTCTCCATATCCGAACACGCCCGTCATCATTGAATAAGATGATTTTTTTCATCTGTTAACATTACATTGGCCCACTGCTCTAAATTCCAATTAAGATGCTCTTGACAAAAGTTTTTACGATTTCCTCGATGAGCTAAAGTTAATCTAGGGGCTCTAGCAGGTCGTCTTGCACAGAGTTGTACTTCGTGAAGTCGGTTTCGTATCGTTTGATCCGAAATTCGCGTTCCCGTAGCTTCTATGAGGCGATTTTGCAGTGATCTAGCAGTAGAGGTGCGATCCCTAATTGCCCAAGTCGTAAAAAACGATCTTCTCTCTGGGTTGTTGCCCTTCGTCGATTAGGATAGGGGCCTCTTCTTACTATGCCGTAAATTTGGTAGCGATTCCATACTCTGGAAACCGCAAAATGACTCACATTAAGCATTTGGGCTACACGATGCCTTGAATACCCTACTTCGATCAATGCCCTGCCCTGGCAACTTGAAATTCGTTGAGGTACACCCTACGTATCCTCCTTCGACCCAATACATTAACATTCATTGTTTAAATTTTAAAATTTAAAACCTATCACAAATTAAAGTAAAGTGAAACTAAATAATAAATGTTTCATATCAATGATTTTGTTTTTTTCTGTAGCTAGAAGTAAAAAAGTAACAACAACCGAAAGGAACATGATATACAGGTGTGGAAAGTTTAAAACCGAACATGGACGATTTGCAAGGAAAACTAAGAAAACAAATAAACCACTAAAACAGAGTGAGATCGAATTTAAACTAAGACATACGCGCCAAAATAGCTTAAACAGCGTACGCTCGACGAAGGTTGCCGTATGCCTCGAATCGCTGTCTTCGCTGTCCGAGACAACGCTTGATACAAGAATCGACACATTGCGAAGCTTTGTCTCACTTCTTTCACACAGTTAAAGGGGTTGTCCGTTTCTGTTTGATACATTACACTTTATCCCTATGTTCGGTTTTTCTATTCTATTTTCCACACCTGTAGAATTAGTAGAGAGTACACACCAAAAGTTTCTACCGTAAAATATTTCTCGCTATAATAATATTATCATTTAAAATAGTGTCTCCTCTTTTATTTTGAGTAGTTTATTTAAATTAAACTATAAGACACCAATCTACAAGCTTTATATAGCTGGTTTGTTTAAATTAATATGAGGCTTTTGGGTACCCATTACCGTTTAGAAAATGTCTTGAAGACTGATTAAAAGTTAAACTTTTAATCTGTATATAAAACGTTTTATTTACCAGCTAACCATAAAGCTGCAAACTGATGCCTCAAGAATATGCCTTCGTTTTAGTATCTTTAAAGCTTGTGAAGTCACTGTTTCGCATAATAAATGATTAATCCTTGTATAAAGGCGAATCTAAGTTGTGGATTTAGGATGTTTAATAACTTGAGAATTTTACCTTAATGAAAATGATGTCTTAAAGTTTTAGTCCATAGAATTTTATTTATTAATAAATTTTATATTTATATATCTGGTAACGTTATTTAATGTAAACTTAAGATTTCGGTTGGTTTCTTTTATTAGATTTTTAATAAAATAATATATTACGAATAATTAACGTTATAAAAGTTATTGACTTCAATTAATTATAGCCAAATGTGTCGTATTTGTGCTATTTTGTCAATTTTTATTTATTTTTCTTAATAATAAAACAACATTTTAAGAAAATGCCTAACATTATTTGTTTAAGAAAATGACTTAGTCCCAACACTAAAATAATTAATTTCGACATCCATTGTCTTTATTTTATTTATTTACACAACGTTTCGGGCACTTCTATCTCTGTCCATTATCAACTGTAAACAACTAATCTAATTCCCAAGGTAACTGACTTTAGAGTATGGTAGAGCATTTACTTGTGACAGTGTTGGGATCGGACAAGCGTGAGGTTGTTACCCTAGGACGCCAGCATTGATGCGCTTTATAATATTTATGTATATCGAAAATATCTCTTTTTAAAAATACAGGCTCCTGAATTTTATTTTGTTTTTTGTAATTATCGGATTATCGAAATATCTTCAGTTCTTCATACTTTAGACGTTTACAGTGCTTATTAGAAAGCATGTTTATTTGTGCGCGCAGAACTACTCTAATATTATTTTAAAAAATATAAGGACGCCCCAAATATTTGAAATTTTGTATTTTTTATTTAGTACCGGACATAAGTTGTCTCTTGGTATTAATTGAGTTGCAGCTCAGTTTTTCGCAAAAAAAGACATTTTAATAATGTATGTACATACATTATTATAGAATTAAGTGTGAGTTGCAGTATTTCGACTGTTTAACAGGAAAACTCATTTTACAGATAGAAAAATTGACGGTGTGCCTTTTCAATGATCTTGGGCTCGATTTTCGAAATTAGATGAATGGTGAAAACCGTATCCCAAAATCTCTATCGGTATCGAGATATAGGACGTTTTCATTTTTGGCCATTTTGAAAAAATCTAAGTCCGTCATTTTTGAAAACTTCCCAAAACGGTGTAAATATTCTTAAGGCACTTTTTGAGTGGAATCCATTGGACTACTCTGATTTTTAAAAATTATTTCTAGTTTCGTTGAAAATATATAGAGTTTAGATTTTTAAATTTTAAATCATAGTTGGCCATAATCTCAAAAATTGCTTATTTTTCTCTCTCCAATGATATACCGATGCGTGCCAATTTTTTCCATGGCCTACTATAGCAAAAATTAAAAAACTGAAATATATCGCTCAATTTCAAAAATAAGTATGAATAATAATATATCATCGGAAAGAGCAAAAAATAAGCAATTTTTTGAGATCATGGCCAACTATGATTTATATTTAAAAAACTAAGCTCTATATATTTTCAACGAAACTAAAAATAATTTAAAAATCTGAGTAGTCCAATTTGGATTCCACTCAAAAAAGTCCTTAAGAATGTTTACACCGTTTTGGGAAGTTTTCAAAAATGACGGACTTAGATTTTTTTTAAATGGCCAAAAAATGAAAACGATATCTCGGATCCGATAAATTTCGGGATACGGTTTTCCCATTCTTTTTCGAAAATCGAGCCCAAGACACTATGTCAATTTTTCTCATCTGGTCAGGAAATACGAGTTTCCTGTTAAAACAGTCAAAATCGCACCACCCTGTACAGAGTAGTACCTTTTCAATGAATTTTCGGGGTATTGAGATATTTATAAGAGATAGAGAAAATCTGATTGCACGTTCTCGGATTTGATTTTCGATAGCACTGCTGCGGCTCTCTTGCTTTGTTTCGGAGATACAAGGCGTTTTTTTAAATTTTGACTATTTCAGTATACCTCTAGGGCTCTATCTGGGTTGTTGGTAAAGATTTAAAAAAAAAATGTCAATTTATGTAGAATTTTACTAAGACTAAGTGGCGTTTACAAAAGTTTTAAAAATTTACCTATTTATCAATACCACAGACTTTATATTAAGTGTTAAAGAAATTGATTATTAGAAAAAAATCTTCGAAGATTAAAATTTTAAACGTCCCGTATAAAATCTGCTTTGCAATAAACTTATTAATTTATAAGTTGATTACTTTTATAAAAATAATAGGTATTATTTTTAAATCATTAGTTAATGGCCCGTTTTTTATTCATTCATAATGTTGAAGTTATACTGTATGATTGCTTTTATAATTTTAATTTAAATGAAATGGAGTTTAAGAACTTTTATATATACAGGGTGTCCCAAAAGTAAAGGGAGACAGAGCAACAGCAGATTCCTTAGGACAAAATAGTGCAATTAACGTAAACTTGCCTTATCCTAAAGTTGATAATCACTGAGATACAGGGTGTCAAACTTTTTATTTTGTTTTCGTTTTTTTTTTAATAATTTTTTTCTACAACTGTTATAAAAATTGTCTAAAAACGCACGTCAAACAGGATCTGAAAATGACTAATTTCACATGATGTATGATACTACTGTGTGAAATTTTTTCACATAGGTTGGGTACTGGTTTGGCCAAAATGATGGATAAACAGCACGAATGTCACAAAAATTTGAATCAAGTAGGTCGTGATTTTCGGTTGCCTGATTATACTTATTTTAATTTCAACCTGTTAAAAGTATTGTTAGAAAAAATTATCTTTTGCTGTGTAAAAATGAAGAGTGATAGTGAATTTGAATAAATTATATATTATATATAATATATATATATATATATATATATATTTTATTTATAATATATATATATATAATATAATATAATATATTACTGTCTGATCTAGAAGTTGAGGAAAGCTATTAACTAAAATAAGTCAGTGGAGGTAATACTAAATTTTACATATTAATATTTTTGTGGATGTCAATAGGGTCAACCTATATTCTTTTGATAATTTTTTATTTGTTAATAGAATACATACCTATACTACCTATATATTCTTGACCAGAAGATGTCTACAACCCTTAAAATCCTTAACTTAAAACATGATTTTTTAAGTAAAAAGTAGTGTTCTCTGTTACTACAACCATAAACAGTGTAGTTTTTAAACATTTGTTCGTTTTACTAATAATAATAAAGGTAACTTATTGCGTAAACTTTAGTAACATGATATTTACCGTTAGACATTACTTATATTACTAACTTATTTAAAAAAATGTTCTACTAAAGTTACAGAAACAAACATATTATTTAAAAATTTCTTTTTTGTGATATATCATTAGATACACATATGCCTGTCTTTTGTAGAGTTACCTTAAACTTTAGTAATGTGGTTTGCTCAAAGTAGGGTTTTAACATTAATATGCTTTCTATTCAACCGCCACTAATCTTACTACAATATAAGTAAATATATTTTTTATTACATTTTATATTGTCATATGAAAAGATTATTAAATAATAATATTATGAGGTTGAACCATAATTTTACTCACGAATTCTAGAAGGCTGTGGCAGCAACTATTACTCGTAAGCAAACTGTCAAAACAATAATTCATGCAAAAGGTTGTCACAAATTTCTATATTCCATGAAATACTAAATGTTTTATTAAAAACACAATAAGGAATATGTCTGTTATTTTTAATTATTTGTTGAATTTATTTAATAAAATTTCTTATTTAAAAAACGATGCAATAAGTGTGCTTTTTTTAAATAATTTATAAACAATTCGTTAATGTCAGCCTCGTTAGTGTCAACCAGTCAAAAATATTTTATTTTCTGACATTTACTTTTGACATAAGCGTGTGAAAACTTTTCACACGACGTATGAAAAATTTTCACACAGTCCTGTCAAAAGTTAAAAGATTAAAAATAATAAAACTCGCATATTAATCCTTATTTTCTGCAGTCGTAGAAAAAAAAAACGTGTGCAACACGTTTGAAACTGACTCTTTGCACACGAGTATGGGGTTTGTGCACGAGCCGTAGGCGAGTGCTACAAGTCATACGAGAGTCAAAACTTGTTGCACAATATACTATTTAACTAAATGACAAAGCGGTACAAAATTGAAAATCTGGGTGTTCTTTAAAGTGAAAAATTTAAATTCGTCCATGCTTTTGATGTTGCTAGTAGAGGGCGCCAGATACGACCTACCTCACTTGTTTTAGATGGCATGACCTTTTTTTAAGCCTAGTATAATTACATGTTTATTAAAAAATAAGTTACTATAATTTCATCTGCATTAAAAATGTACATCTCATTTAGATCTCTACGGGCAACTGTTCTCGAAATAAATGCACTTTTAAGGACCCCGCATTTTCCTATGGAAAATGGATTTCAGCCAATTGTTTTCAAACTTTGCAAAGTGATAGTTCTTAACACGTTGATCAATAGTCTTTTCAGACACAAAACCGGAAAACCCTCCTAATCCCCCCAAAATCACCATTAAAGTCCCCAAATCCCCAGTGACTTTTGAGGATAATTTTGGGGGGGTTGGAGGACTTTTTGGGTTTTGTGCCCGTGAAGACTTTTGATCAGCGTGTTGAGAACTATCACTGTGCAAAGTTTAAAAAATTGGCCAAAACCAATTTTCCATTAGAAAATTGGGGGTCCTTTAAAGTGCGTTCGTTTCAAAAACAGTGGCTCCTAGAGACTTAAATAAGGTATGCATTTTTAATGCATCCATTTTTTTAAACAGGTCAATATACTAAGCATAAAACAAGTGGAGGCGAAGCGCCCGTATGGACGAATTTAAGTTTCTCGCCTTAAACAACCCCCAGATATTTAATTTTGTACCACTATTTTGTTTAGTTAAAAAATTATTACGAAAAAACAAAAACAAAATTAAAAGTTTGACACCCTATATCTTAGTTATTATCAGCTTTGGCATAAGGCAAGTTAACGTAAATTGCATTATTTTAACCTTAGGAATCTGCTGTTACTCTGTGTCTCATTACTTTTGGGACACCCTGATATTATTATTACATTTTATATCAAGAGAAGAAAAAATTAAAATGCTTTACAGATGTATTTCACTAGATATCGAGTAAAAAGGCAAAAAGCATTAACACTTTTAAAAGAAAGACTTTAGAGAAAAACGGAGCTGTCCATGGATCGTTAAAAACATAATAAAAAAATAAATAAGTAAATAATAAATAAATAAAGAAAATATTTAAAATATATTAAATATTAAAAAAATAAATAATAAAATTTTATGCAAGGAGTGTAAAATTTAAATACTTTATTTAGGTTCCTAATGCCTCTTTTTCCTCATAAGTTTGGTTTTTTCCACGATTAACCTTTTTTTTGAAAATAAATATAAAGTGTGTAGTATGAATAATGACTTACTTAATTTAATTTTAAAATAAGTAATAAAATTATATACATTTTTTCTGTCTTTACTAACAACCGAGATACAAAGGTATGCCGAAATCTCCAAAATTTGAGAAACCCCCTGTACCTCCGAAACGAATCAAGTTAACCGCGATCTGTTTTCAACGTTGCAGTTGTTTCGAAAATCCAACTTGAGAATGTACCGTCAGAGTCCCCGATACTATGGAAATCCACTGTCACCCTATACCTATAATTGTTTCAAGAAGAGAAAGTAAAACGAAAA
>JAHBCN010020947.1:0-14552 GCA_019359885.1 Listronotus oregonensis | reverse complement strand
AATGGGTGGCAAAGCCCAAGACCTCTTGCAGCCATATATCCCCACACATTAATTGCAAATCTCCCACTTGCTTTAACTGTTTGGCTATACTTCCCTTTAAATCTTGTGCTTTGAGGTCTGTACACTTTAATTCGCCCATTATAACAAGATCTGTAAAAACGACATTTTTCCAAAACTCCAACCCTTCCTTTAAATACTGCAAAGCAAATTCTACTCTCTGCTCTTTGTTAACAGCCCTTAAAAATGGTTTCTTGACAGCAGCACGATTTTTTAAAATTGGATCTTTCCCTGACGCGGCGTCTTGCACCCAAACAGATCCAGAAAATTCTGTTTGTCTATGTGTTTCCACGGCTGTTTGGAATGGATGGTTTTCCAAATAAGTGACCAGTGTCTTATCTTGTTCCTCGTTTGATATATTTTTTGCCACTTCCCCACCATCTATTTAAGGAGCCGCTATTTTGCCACTTTCGCTTTAAATCTAGAACGGTACTTTGTGGTAAGTTAATTTTCTTGAATATTTGCCTTATGCGCGACCCTTTTCAAATAACATAATCAATCTTGCTCTTTGTAGTTCGTTCAGTCTATTCATTTTATTTAAAAATATTCTGTTCTAAATATATATTTTAACAATCTTGAAATAATATGTTATCCGTTGACATTTATTTTTTGTCACTTCGACAATTTTCAGGTAAAGTTGAGGTGATATAGGTTAGGGGAGCTAAGCCTGAAATATATACATTTAAAATCGTATGTTCGGAATTTTTCGCCTGCAACTGTACAGTAACGGCCATTAAATCTTAAGCAATTCTTTTTCCCTTTCGTAAAATAGGCTTATGCCACCTTCTACCGAATATAAATACCTGTTGAAAAACCTAATAAAGAAACAGGTGTCCGTTGTCAGTGTCAAAATATTTTTTAAAATGACAAACTTAACTTTGATTAAAAAGTATTAATTATTCATTATATTGAGCAGAGAGGTTGGCCAGAAAGGGATGTGGCGGAAGAGCATAACATCTTAAAGGGTACTATTTATATTGTTAAAAAAAATGGCAGGAAACACACTCCTTTGAGAGAAGAGCTGGAAGTGGTCGCCCCATACTATCGAATTAAGAACAAGACAATAATTTGGTAATTGTTTCATATAGCTGTTTCGGCTATTTCAAGAGATTTTTAAAAATTTCTTTTACAGGCTACTTATATGGATACAATATAATAATAATCCGGTGGGGGAGCTTCAAAAATATCTTTCAATATTTTTTTATTAACAAATATATACTAATACATACTTACGAGCTGGAGGAGTGAACAGGGGTGCTGGGCGGGAATACAACAGCAATAATACAACAGGAGATAAACACAAAAACTATTTTACGTCACACACGGCACTTTTTCGGCATCAAAATATTAGAAAAACTGCGTTTTACAATAATTTATTGTTTATCGGACATCGGATCGGATCGGAAGGGCAAAGAAAACTGGATTGGTTCAGGAAAAATTTCCATTGGCAAGAAATAATTGTGAAGAAAATGGCGTTGCCAAACTACTGCATTTTTTGTAGTAATTTAGGAAATTTTTAAAAACAAAACAGCAGAATAGTCTACGGGAAGGAAATAGGACTCGCGTCTAGCGACACCCCGGATAATATGGCTCGCGAGTTACAATACGGGCCGAAGGAATGATGTTTTTAAAAACAATTTTTTTCTTGAGAAAAACACTTTTATTTTTCACCAGACTTCGAAAATTGTAACAAAATTTATTTTTGAGAGGAACGGGAACGAAAACTAAAGTTACAACAGTTTTGGCTCAACTAACAGAAGTGGTCCTTAAAATATGATTCTTAGCTATATTTATAACATTTGTTATCTCTATTACTAGGAGTGGCATTTAATGCTTATTAAGTAAATATACAGGATGTAATTCCTCCACCCCTAGAAGGGCATATACACTTATTAAGTTTTTATGACCTAATTTTTTAATAGATTTCATTTTGATTGATTTTATTTTCTTTAAACTTCAGATAAATAGGCCATAAATACTTCCATAAAAGAAATGATATTACGATAAAAATAATTAAGTAGAGTAAAACTGTCCAAAAGCTAGTTTTATTAAAATAAATACTCGTATTTAATAATTTAGAATTTTCTGATTTTTGAAGATTAATGTCTTCCTGCAAATTGTTTAGTTTATTAAAATTTATATTTTTTAAATTGAGCTGTTTTACCTTTTTATACAATGTTTTAGGTTAGATTAATATTAATATTTGTAAAGGAATTTTTGGTATGTTTAATAGTAAACATACTTTCAAATATTCCTTTTTCTAATTGTAATAACTGGTTATAAAATAGATTTATAACCAGTTATTACATATCTCTAATTTTAGCTACAGGGAAAACTTAATTCTATAAATATGTCCCATTTAATAACATTATTCTGTGAGTTTCCCATGTTTCGATAGCGACAAGATCTGTATTGGTGACTAAAATCCATTTATTTTCGTCGATATTCTGAAGTTGCAAATTTTCGATATTCACAAATAATGTATTACAATTAATTTGTTTATATTTTAAAAGTTGCACTTCACACGGTATATTATTGTAAAAGTTTTCGGAATGTATATGAGTACATAAATAATTATTATTAACAATTAGTTTCATGGTTGATTAGAATAACCAAAATTATAGTCATTTATTAATAAATATTCAAAATTAGGCCAATGATTTTATAATGCTTATTTATCTTGTAGGTAAGGAAATAACTGAAATAAATTAATTTTCTTTCTCTACTAGTGGGACCTCAATGACAAAGATTATCTGTATATTTTTAGAATAACTTCTTATCTCTAAGGTGTTTTCTATTTTAAAAACATTGTTTATTACTGTCAAATGGCAGTTTTTAAATGTTAGTTTATTATTTAATAATTGCAACTCATCTAAAAATAATTCTGGGTTTAATATAGAGCTATGAAAAGTATTTAATTTTGCAAAAGTAATTGCCGTTTGAATTTTTTTCTAAAATATCGTAAATATTTTGATAATAAGTAGTTATTTGGGTAAAGACCATATGAATGCGAAAAAATTCAAAAAGATTGGTTTCTTCGATTTCAACATTATTTATTACATGTATGAGTTCATTAACTCGTAGATTAAAAGAGTTTTTTGGTTATGAGATACGTTTTTTTATAATTTCTTCAAAATTATTGATTGATTTGCTAAGTATAGTCATTTGTTTGTCAAGGGCAAGTTTTTCGTTTTCTTGGTTTTGTCTAAGTATATTTATGTTATTGTCAATTCGTTCTGCGTCGTCTTGATCTAGATTGCCTGTAATGGCTTTAATTATGCTACCTAAGGCATTTACTAATGCACGTGTTTTACGTGTTTTGGTTGGGATTATTTGATTTATTTGGTTATAGATTTTTTGCTGTAAATTATCAGTAATTATGTATGAGTTCGAAAATTCTGCTTTATATTTAGTAAAGTTTTTAATGTTTTCTTTAAGAATATTGTATTTATTGTTTATATCTAAATATTAACTAAATAAACTATTGATATCAAATATTTGTATAAATGTCCAATGATTTGTTGCTTTTAAGGCACTACCCATCTTATAGGGTAAGATTTCTGGATTATCATTTAAGTCGTGGTATTTGGGGGTGTTTCCTTCGGTGAGGGACCATCTGTAACAAGTGGCTTTTTTAATTCTTTTATATGAATTATTTCCGTTTTATCGGGATATTTAAGGTTTTTATTTTTACGATTGTTTCAAGCATTTCGATTATTAAATAAGGGCCAGTAAATTTTGGCTTTTTTTTTATTTCTTTCTGATAATTTTTTATAGACCTTTTGATTAAGTTGAAAATCTGAAGATTCGTAGCCTTTCGTGTTTGTTTTTGTTAAAACCTTTTTGTTTTTTAAGATCAGTTTTGTTTGCAACATTTTCATAGACTGCGTCTATTTTTTCTTTGGAGACGAAATATAATCAGAGTAAAAAGTAGTAGGGATAAGATCTAAAGGGTCTCTTGAGTTTGTATGACCTAAGACAAGTTCGTGTGGGCTAAATTTAGTTGTACTATGAACACTTGAATTATATGCTATAATAGCGTAGGGCATTAATTCTGTAACTGATTTATTTTTATCTTTTTGTTTTAATATTCTTAAATGTTCAATAAGGGTAGAATGGAAACGTTCTACTGGTAGAGTTTGACTCGTGATGCTTAGGGGTAGTAAAATGTATATTTATTTTCTGAGCTTTAAGTAGTTCTCTTAAAGGTCATTGTTAAATTCTCCGCCGTTGTCACACGTTATTGTTTCGGGCAACCATAAAATGAAAAGAAATTTATTAATTTATCGCAAACCGATTTTGCATTTTTATCATAAGGGTAAGCTTGTCCGAATTTTGAGAATTTATCGAATATTGTTAAAAAGTTCTGTGATTCAAAAATAAATGTATCCATATGTAACATTTGAAAAGGTTTGAGGGGGTATCAGTTTTTGTAAGAGGGACGTAAGATTCAAGTCTGCTATATTTTGCAGATTGCAAAAAATTACAATCGTTAATGTATTGATTAATATCGTCTTTCATTTTAGGCCAATAATACAATTCTTTTAATCGTCATAAGTAGCTACTGCGCCTCTATGATTCGTTTTACCTTGATGTTGGTGAGTGATAAGTAAAATTTTTTCTTCTTTCTCTAAAATATTGCTTACTAGCTTAGTGCATTGGACAATTTTAATATTTTGAAAATTTTAAGATAGACATCAGTAAAGATCGGAATTAGTTCTTTATTGTGAAAATATACATAACAAGTTTTTTTGGGACTCATATAATCACGAATAAATATTTTTATAGTTCGGGATTTTCAGGCAGTTCTACATGATTAATTTTATTTTTGCCAAAATTTTCAGTTTTAAATTGAATTGCAGGGTGAGGTGATTTTTTTAATTAAAAATTGTAAGCTTTTATTGTTTTTTTCATCAAGGATATTAAGAGTTGCATTTCCGGGGTTATCTTGATTACTGTGGACTGTTGAGTCAGAAGTATTCGCGTGTGCGACCTTAATGTCAGATAAAATGTTTATTTTTGTTTACTGCAACTTGGCTTTTCTGATGCAATTTTTTCGTTGTCTTGAATAGGATTTTCAGCTAAATGACGTAAATATTCTACGATATCTTGATTTGAATCACCGGGATAATTAATTATTGATTCATTTTTATAGACATTTAATTGAATGCGCGAAAAGGCGTCGGTGTTACTATTTTGAGAGCCTTTTTTATAAATAATTTGATAGTCATATTCTTCGTTAAGCGCCATCTTACTAATTTTGAATTAGGTTCTTTTAAATTAAAAAGCCAGACAAGAGGTCTGTGATCGGTATAAATATAAAATTTGCGACCAAATAGATAAGGACGAAAGTATTTACATGCCCAAATTATCGATAAAAGTTCTTTTTCGATCACTGAATTATGTAATTCGGATTCATTTAAAGTACGTGATGCGTACGCTATTGGTTTGTCATTTGGAATAGTTCCTTGTGATAATACTGCACCTAATGCATTTGCATCTGTAGTTAAAAGAAAAGGTTTAGAAAAATCTGGATACTGTAAAATTGGGGCATTTATTAAAAGTTGTTTGCAATGTTCAAAAGCGTTTTTAAAGTCGGGTGTATGCTCTATCTTAACATTCCTTTTTAAGCACTGTGTCATCGGTTTTGTTATTTTTGCAAAATCTTTAATAAAGCGTCGGTAATAACCAACTAAACCTAAAAATGATTTTATTTCTTTAGTACTTTTTGGAATTGGAAAATTTTTAACTGCATTTATTTTATCGGATTTGGCCTTACACCATCTTTACTTACAATGTGTCCTAAATATTGGACTTCTTTTCTTAAAAATTGAGATTTATCTAATTGAACTTTGAATTTTGAATCACGTAATCTTGTAAAAACTTTTCTTAATTTAAGTAAATGTTCTTGTAGACTTGTTCTAAATATAATGACATCATCTAGAAAAACAAAACAAATTTCATTTTGGAGACCGCGCAAAATTTTATTCATTACTCTTTGAAAAGTTGCCGGGGCATTTTTAGACCAAAAGGCATTCTTAAAAATTCGTAGTGACCTAAATCAGTACTAAAAGCCGTTTTGGGAATATCCTCGTTCATTTGTATTTGATAGAAACCGTTAGCAAGATCAAGGGTTGTAAAATAATGGGCTTTACCTAGTTTATCTAAAATTTCAGTTATATTTGGCAAAGGAAACTTATCGTCTATAGTGACCTTGTTAAGTGACCTGAAATCTATGCACATGCGCCATTTTTGTTTACCAGACTGATCTAATTTTTTAGGCACTATCCATATTGGGGATGACCAAGGTGAATTTGAATGTTTGATAATATTTTGTTTTAATAAATCTGAAATTTGGCTTTTTACTTCTTCGCGGTGTATTTCTGGATATCTATAAGTTTTAGTATAAATTGGGGTATCGTCAGTTAATTTTATATTATGTTTAATGGCATTTGTAAAAGATAAGGGTATACCTTCACAGTGAAAAATGTCCCTAAATTCATGACAAAGTTTACGAATTTCTATTTTTTCCTCGTGATTACAGTGATCTAAATTAATGTTTTTAAGATTAGCTTTAAGTAAATTGTCAATTTCTTTTTCTGGTTTTTCGTATGATACCGGGTGATCTATAAAATTAAGTTCATTTAAATTTATTTTTTCAACATCAAAAGGTTCAAGAAATTGGAGCTCTATAGGGTTTTCTCTTGGATTTAAGGCGGTAGTAAAAGTTTGATAATTTTCTATTTTTACGAGACATTCTGGAATTTCAATATGTCCTAATTTTTGATAAGGGAGAATACCATAACCATTTGGTATATTAACAGGAATTTGTATTTTTTGGATAGTTCGTGGTTCAATAATATAAGAAAAATTATTTTTAATATTTTCAGAACTCGTTGGATTTTCGTGTTCATGACGTATCGGAATTTCTGTAGTAGGCAATTTTAACAAAGATTTGCTAAAATCTAAATTAGCATTTAATTGTTTAATAAGATCAAAAAGATAAAATTTATGTGTACCAGGGGTATCAAAAGTTGGAAAAATTGGCAATGTCAGCAACTTCGTTATGAAAAGATGTTGCGTGAGCAGTTTGTACTTGGAAAATTTCTTCTTTAATGAGATGTGGAAAATTTTGATAAGCAATTTGAGGGTTAATAAAACTTCTTGTACTTCCTGTATCTAACAAAAATTTAGAATTTAATTCGGGGATTAAAATAAATGGTAACTGTACGTTGAATTATTTAAAAATATTATGTCTGGTTCGAATTCAGGCTCGTTTGGGTAAAATTTGTGTTTTCCGTTTCAATATTTGGGGTATTTTCGTACAATTGAGTATTTAAGTTATCTACGACATTTGGATGACCTGTATTTAAATAAGAAAAATCATAAGGTTGGTTATAGTCGGTTTCTGGATAATTATAATTATTAGGATCAAAAGTGTAATTATTTTCTGGATAATTAGTATTTTCAAAGCTATAGGATTCTTCAGGTAAATTATTTTGTTGTTCAGGCGTTTGCTGAAGAACTTCTTGGTTATATAATTCTTGAGAAATAAATTTATTGTGGATAACCGTGTTTCCAGAAGAAGTGTCCATTGGTTCGATATTTCTATTTAAATTTGTCCTACGAGACATTTGCCCGAAATTTTGATTAGTAAAATTATTAAAAGGGGTCTTGCCTGATTAAAATCTGAGGTCTTTGCTGTGCAAAACCTTGGTTTCTAAAAGTATTTTGAGAGTTATTATTATTGAAAAAATTTGGTCTTTGTTGACTAAATGACGTACTAGGCTGTGAAAAATTTGGATTTTGCTGAAAATTGGGTCTTTGAGCAAAATGATTATTTTGTTGCGTAAAATTATTAAAATTATTTTGTTGTGGAAAGCTAGAAAAAGGTCTTTGGTAATTAAGCATTTGAGGTATGTAAGTCTGTTGTGGTATATAAGTTGGTCTTGGTATGTAGGTCTCAATCGGTTTAAATTGTGGTACATTAAATTTTTGATTTTTATTTTGAATAACTGGTTGTTTAAAATTAGAATATTGAGCATTTTTGAAGGAGATAAAATTTTCTTCTTCACGCACATATGACATAGCTTGTTCTAAGTTATTAGGATCTTTTAGACGCGTTACTAATTGTAAGTTGTAAGGTAAACCATTTAAAAACGTTTTAAGAGCAAAAGATTCGTAATGATCAATTTTTATTCTTTTAACTTCTGTTGATTCTGGACTAGCATTTAATTTAGCAAAAAGCAAGCTTCTACAATCTTGTATTCTCATACCAAATAATAAAGGACTTTCATTTTTGAAAGGTTTTAAATTTAATAAATCTTGTATTAAACAATCGATTGATCTGTGATCGGAAAATGTTTGATAAAGTACATTTTTTATAAGTTCCCAACTATTTAATTTAATTCTTGAAATAATTAATTCTGCGGCTCTACCACTTAATTTACTTAAAATAGTGTCGAAAATAACAGTATTAATTGGATCATTAGCATTATTTCGATTTTTAAAGGCTTTTTGGAAATTTTCTACAGCAATTATATATCTGTTTAATAATTTTGGATTACCATCAAAAACAGGAATGTTATCAGCTTGATATCTTAAAAGTTGATAATTTGGATTAGACATTGTATTGCTATTGGAACCAGTATTTGATTGATTTATAGATAAAGTATTTAAAGATTCGATAAGTGAATCTAAATTAAATTCGTTAATTAAATCTATTTTGAAGACTAGTTACACTCTGTATAATAAAAGTATAAATATTTTTATTTGTTGGTTTAAAAATAAACTTATGTTATTTTACAGATTAAAATAAGCAGATTTGCTTAATTAAATTATTGCTATCTGAATAGAAATAGTTGTATGTTATAAATACGGGGTTAAAAGAAATATGAGAAAAAATATCGATACACTGGTAAAAGAAAAATAAAAATATTTTTTTGACTTACAGTGCTACGAAGATTGGTATCAATTTCATTAGTTCTTGGTTCTTCTTAAATCTACCTTAACCTAGGCCTAGAGAATCGGGATTCTTGATGGCTTCTTATGGCGCCTTAGATCGGCACTATCTACCATACGAAGTCACCTTCCCTGGTCCAATCGATGTCTTCGGGTCCTTGTTGAACACACTGGTTGGATGTTGGAAATTCTCCAGGGACTTGCTGAAGTTGGCCGCTGTTGAAGTTTTTCCTTTAGGATTCTTGATGTCGTGCGTCGCCTTAGATCGGCACTATCTACACACGGCACTTCCCTCGTCGTTGTCGTTTTCTTGCCACCTTAGATCGGTACTATCTGCTTCGAAAACTTCTCAGACGTTCCGTAGGTTTTCTTTTGGGTGAATTTTTGAAAAAAACCGCGCTAA
This sequence comes from Listronotus oregonensis, assembly GCA_019359885.1. Classification (NCBI taxonomy): domain Eukaryota; kingdom Metazoa; phylum Arthropoda; class Insecta; order Coleoptera; family Curculionidae; genus Listronotus; species Listronotus oregonensis. Next base: position 5,131 of record JAHBCN010020947.1, on the reverse strand, counting down.
TATGCCCTTAACACGTCCCAAAATGCTACCTTGACTGCGCCAGTTACAATACGGGCCGAAGGAATGATGTTTTTAAAAAAAATTTTTTCTTGAGAAAAACACTTCTATTTTTCACCAGACTTCGAAAATTGTAACAAAATTTATTTTTGAGAGGAACGGGAACGAAAACTAAAGTTACAACAGTTTTGGCTCAACTAACAGAAGTGGTCCTTAAAATATGATTCTTAGCTATATTTATAACATTTGTTATCTCTATTACTAGGAGTGGCATTTAATGCTTATTAAGTAAATATACAGGATGTAACTCGCGAGCTTCTTGACAGTGTTGACACATGAAACATGCGTTATTATGCAGGAACTCGGCTAAAAAAATACATTATATTGCAATAATTTGGGATATTTTTTAATACGTCCCCGCATTTTCACGTCTGAAATATAATTTGGGAAAATAAAAGCCGCTTTGCTAACCAGAACTAACCATGACCGGCTAGAACTTAGGGCTTTTGAATTTGTCTAAATTATCCCTACAGAAGTTTTTAACAATTTTTTTTTAATTTTTTTATATGGTAGAAGTTATAATTTTTCTAAAAAACGTAATTATTATTTCTCGGGTTTTTTCTAATTCATCGTTAAAAATTTGTTAATAACTTTCATGTAGGGATAATTTAGACAAATTCAAAAGCCCTAAATTCTAGTCGGTCATGGTTAGTTCTGGTTGCAAAGGCTTTTTATTTTCCCAAATTATTTCGAACGTGAAAATTGGGGACATTCCCCAAATTATTGCAAAAGTATTTTTTAGCCGAGTTCCTATAACGCATGTTCGTGTACGTGTCAAAATCCGAACCTATTTCCGGGTGTCTCGTGATGCGAGTCCTATTTTCTTCCCGTAGACTATTCTGCTGTTTTGTTTTTAAAAATTTCCTAAATTAGTACAAAAAATGCAGCAGTTTGGCAAAGCCATTTTCTTCACAATTATTTCTTGCCAATGGAAAATTTTCCTGAACCAATCCAGTTTTCTTTGCCTTTCAAAATAAAATGACAGATAGCAGATATTATGACAATATATTATAAACAATAAATTATTGTAAAATGCAGTTTTTCTAATATTTTGATGCCGAAAAAGTGCCGTGGGTGACGTAAAATAGTTTTTGTGTTTATCTCCTGTTGTATTATTGCTGTTGTATTCCCGCCCAGCACCCCTGTTCACTCCTCCATCTCGTAAGTATGTATTTGTATATATTTGTTAATAAAAAAATATTGAAACATATTTTTGAAGCTCCCCCACCGGATTATTATTATATTGTATCTATATAAGTAGCCTGTAAAAGAAATTTCTAAAAAACTTTTAAAATAGCCGAAACAGCTATATGAAACAATTACCAATAATTTAGTTAATGTTTTGAGAAACCAACCATTTAAATTTGTAGTTACAGCAAAAACGGAAAGCAATTTCCCAGCATCGGTTAGAACGGTACGGCGAAGAATAAGGCAAGTATCCGAATTGCGCTGCCACCCGGCAGCCTTAAAACCGTTTTTAACAAATGCAAATAAAGAACAACGTGTTGGATTTGCTCTACAATTTTACTTGGAACCTCCGATTTTTGGGAAAATATAATATTTACCGATGAAAAAGTGTTTCAGTCGTGCTACAGTATGCTTAAGGTATACAGGCCTCAAGGAACACGATTTAATGAAAAATATACCCAATAGGACAGAAGTAGTGGGCGATTTTCAGTAAATGTAATGTAAGTGCACAAGGACTTGGTGTATATTATTTTATCGAAGGAAGGTTCAATACGGAGGTATATATAGATCTACTACAGAATATTATGCTTTCTTCAGTACTGGTTCGATTTCCGGACAGAAATTTTATCTTTCAACAAGATAAGTCTTTCGTTCATACGACCCGGCAAGTCGATGAATGGATGGAAGAGCAGGGTATCAGGGTTGGCCCGCACATATACCTTATTTAAATGTTATGGAACATGTTTGGGGCTCATTAGTTAAAAAAATAAATAGGGAAAATTAGTTAAGGTCGGAAAATATAAAGAAACTTAAGGATAAAATTTTAGAGGCGTGAAATGAGTTACAAAAATCCGGACTACGCCCGGGCTTTGGTCCATTTGATGCCTGGAAGGCTATGTTCTGTCTGAAAAAAACTGGGCCGCAATAAATATTAAGTTTGTTTGGAAGGATATTTAAGTTTGTTTAAATTTATTAAATTGTTAATTAATTTATTAATTTGGTAGTTTTCATCAAATTTAAATATTTTCTTTTACTTTTTGCTTTGTTTATAGTCATTAAAAGTAAAACAAGGTAAAAAAGAGCGATTTACAAAAAATGGCAGAAAAGTAAAAATTTGACAAAATTTTTGCCCCAGATTTAATGGCCGTCACTGTATCAACATTTTGGGACACCTTTTATTATAAATGATTGATATTATTAGTCCTATAATTATAAACGGCTACTATAGCGCTCAAATATGTTATAGTATTTATCAACTATATTAAGATCGTAGTTTTAATTTACAACGTTTTTAAGTATTTATAATAAGGATTTTCTATGCCTTTGTTACCCAATTAAGATATTTTCACGTTTTAAAACGAGACTTAAAGAGGGTTACTGAATTTAGGAATTACAACAATTAGCGCTTAAAAGGGGTATCGAGATAATCACTAAACGAAGTATTTTAATCGGACAAAAGAGCGAAGCCGAGCGAGCTCCGCTAATAAATGCTCTCCTTTATAACAAAATTGTAAACTGCGACATAAATGGGTTAAGTAAGAAGAGCGTATAAAGGAAAAATGTCAGTAATGCAAAAAGGGAACAAAAAATGGTAGGCATGGCAGAAGGTATAAAAGCGGCGACGTTTACCTTCTGGTTGTGTTACGTAGAAAACATTTCTGTTATTTTCATAATAATATTTATCTTTACAACACTTTTAAGTGTTTTAATTATAAGATATGCCCAAAAGAACTTCTAAAATTTTTTAATTTTTTCTAAAGAAATATAACTTTATTAAATATTAAAGACGTTTCATGAAATTTAAAAGTTTAGTTAATCTAGCACATTTGATTATTACCTGCAATAGATGACTTATTTTTAACTAAAAGATCACAGATTCACTTTCTACTTTTAGGGCCCCCGCGCACTAGCAACTTTTTCGAAGCAACTGTTTAGTTGCTTTAAAGAAATTTGAATGAAACACACGGTATTGAATCCCGCAACTAAATAATTGCGTCCAGACCTATTCCGAGTAAACAGTTGCTGGCAGAAATAGATCACATGGGTTGCTGTCTAACCGCGCACTGTCAACTATTCAGTTGCTTGACGGCCCATGTTCAGAGCGCTTTCATTACTTTTTGCAATAAATAATTTAAACTATTCGCACCTAGTATTATTATTTTCTTTACATTAGAATTACCGCCAATTTTTCTTAAGGTGCAGAGCTGGGACAAATCCTTCAAAAAAGGAATCGATTTACGGATCCGGATCCTCGGAAAGGAATCGAATCACCACTACGAATCACGATTCCTTTTTTAAGTAAAACGGAATTAGGTTCAGGAAATCGAATTCTATTTTATGAATCGGGATCATTGTTAGTTTTTATACTTACAAATGGTAACTATGAGACGAATGATACTACATAATCCAGAAGATAAGTCAAGCGACAAAGATTTTAGCACGAAGCCTGAGCCGCAAAATATAATTTTAGCCTTATTTTAAAGTGATTTAACTCTTAGTCAAATTACTTTTTGGTAAATATTCTTTAAATTTGAATATATACATAGAAATCCGAACACCCAGTTTAAATGATTTTATTTTAATAAAATTTTGTATAAGTACTTAATGAAGCATAATAAGTAAATGATAAATGATAATGATAAATATTGCATTGCTTTAAAGCCCTTTTACCTTTAATAATGTGTGGATGCACCCCGATTTGTTACGCATTCTCCAACGCGTCTAGGCATGCTTCTGATCAGGTGGTCAATGTCCTCCTGTGGTATCTCATTCCAGGCAATCACCAACTCCTCTCGGAGTGCTCCTAGAGTCTGAGGAGGACGTTGCAAATTGAGCAATCTCCTACCCATCATATCCCATACGTGTTCAATTGGGGATAAGTCGGGAGATCTTGGTGGCCATGGTAACAATGTGACATCATTATGTTAAAAGACGTCCATTGTGCCTCTTGCAACATGTGGTCGGGCATTATCTTGTTGGAAAGTTGGATTTGCCAGGGTGTCAAGATATGGTAAAAGATGGGGTTCTAGAACTTCTTGGATTACCTCTGATGAAGATTAGAGGTGACCTGGAACCATAAGCTATAGCACCCCAAACCATAACTCCAACAGTGTGATGAACATGCCTTTCAACAAAAAACTGTGGATTTCTCCTTTCACCACGTCGCCTTCTAACCCTGGCTCGACCATCGTGCATGCCTAAACAAAATCGATACTCGTCACTAAAGACAATACTGTTCCATTCCTGATCCCAGAGTGACCGTTCTCTGCACCACTCAAGGCGATTACGTCGGTGTTCTGGAGTTAAAGGGACCCAGTGTGGTCGGTATGAAAACAGGCCAAAACTTCTCATTCGTAGGTAAACAGTTCGCATGCCAATAGGTCTTTCATGTTCTGCAAACCATTCATTTGCAATGGACCTGGTAGTGGAGAAACGGTCCCTTAAAGCCAATAATCTTAGGCGACGATTTTCACGGTCTGTTGTTCTACGGCGGCGTCCAGTGCCCCTTGTACGGCCTTCTTGAAGCCATGCCTGACAACACCTAACGACAGTGTCTACACTTCTTTGCACTCTAACTGCAATTTCCCGAAAAGAAAGTCCAGCTTCCCGAAGTCCCACTATACGGCCCCTCTCAAACTCACTAAGTTGACGAAATCGTACAGGTCTCCGTACTCTAGGCATCGTAACCAATCCTAAAGAATGTCAAGAACCAAAATCCGCCAAATTTGGATCTTTATCGCGGCTGCAATATTCATTTTTAGATTGTTAGTAAATTTTAAAAAAAGCAGTATAAAAACCGAAATCTCAGACTGATAAGGCTGCAAAATCCATCAATTGTTATTTTTAGTAAGATAAATAAATTCACCAAATTTTATTACAATAAAAT
>JAHBCN010020946.1:0-14626 GCA_019359885.1 Listronotus oregonensis | reverse complement strand
GTTTGGGTCAATTCTGATTTTTCTAGAATATTGAAAAAAGCGGTCAAATTTTTTTCCCAATATTTTGAGTGTATCTCATTAATTTATTGATATTTTTTGAAAAAATGGTTTGCTATTAACATTTTTTTGTAATAAGACCTTAGCAAGTGTCTAATTATCCCAGAAAATTTTTTTGTGTTTTGATAAAAAATTGTTTTGCCCATCTGCATTTTTTAGCCGTTTCTGGAGAGTTTTACCACATCTATCCAGTGTGGAATGTTATGGATTTTTCGACGGCCGTTTTTGCGAAAAAATGGTAAGGACTTTTTTTTACATTTTGAGGCAGTCCTAAAAACAAAAATTCTTTAATTCGCATATATTGGCAGATATTCGCAAGAAACTCATTTTTGAAACTCTTTTTTGCTCGAAAGCATTCGCGAAAACCTTGGAATTGCGCCACAAATGAAAAATGTACAGATTTATTTACAGCTTTGGGTACTTTCAGGTCTTCAGTTACTGGACTATTACTTTTTACCGGTTTAAGAAATAAAAAAAGTCAGTTTTAGAATATGTAACAGAATGTTAAAAATCTTTAACAGTTTAGTGACACTATTTTATAATAGATTAGTAATAAAATACCCCTTATATGGCTTTGTGTAGGAAATGTTTGTGATACAGTAATGGTTCTTGTAAATGGAGAGCTAATAGCACCAAAGCAGTTAAAATATAAATCTGATTTAAATGAATTTGGATTTTGGAGAAGCAAGAACTCATCTGTTAAACTTAACAATAAAGCAATAAAAGGAGTTACTGTTGATTTAGTGGTAGAAAATGCTGGTCGAATGAATGGTGGAGCAATTTTCCAATATAATCACACTGCCAAGGGACTATGGCAAGGTAAGGGTTAAAATCCAATATTTGTTACCTTCCATAGCCTATCTTTTAAGGTTACCAAATTTAATAAAATGTATTATTTGCTGTCCATAAAAAAATGGTTTATACATTAAAGTCAAATCAATAAATGTCAAAAAATGTTTAATTTGGATTAATCAGGAACTTTTAAAAACAAAATACTATTAAAAAAGAAAAAACCTACTTTGCTTAAATACACACTTTATGTATAGGGTAAATGTTAAGTAAATAATTATTTTAAAAAGCAATAACACAGGTCCACAAAAAAAATAGTGAGTGCTGGGTGTCGGACTTAGATTTTCTGACGTATTTTTTTTCGCTGAACACGAATCACAAGTAAATATTGGGGGTCAAACAGCAAAAAATCGAGAATACCCCAAAAAAAACGACACGGTACATTTACCGGCAGAAACCTGCTACTATGGAATGTTTGGAATACGACTATATAAACTATAAGACATACAAAAAATTTCATAAAACAAAAAAAAACTTTTTAAATTGTCTTAAAAAAAGTTGAATGAACATTTTTGATAAGATAAATAATAAAGGAGATATAAACAAAAATATAAATTTGACAAAAAATTTCAGTCTTAAATAGGAAAAAAATATTCTTTTTCATTAATGTGATTTTTCAATAACACTAGAATCTTGGACTTCCATTGTCTTTATTTGTTAATTGTTACACAACGTTTCGGTTAGTGATGTATCTCCAACCGTTTTCAAGTGATAACTAAAAACTATTCCTAAAAGCTACGACTTATATACTATCCCTTGTTCACCGAAGCTTGACCGACTTTTCACGGTTCAGCAACGCCTGCCAGATATTCGAAATATCGATGCTAGGCTTGCTAAATACATTTTGGTTGTTTAAAATTATTACAGCTTCTTTAAATTTTCTTTTCTTCCAGTGGGTTTCTTTATGAATAGTTTTTGCTTCCGACCATTGTATGCGGTGTTGTTTTGACCAAGCGTGTTCGAAATCCCTGACTTCGACGTTTCACCTCGTTCCGTATGTTTTTTGTGTTCTTTAACTCTAACTTCAAGTGGTCTCTTTGTTTCCCCGATGTATACCTCACCACATTCACAGGGAATTTGGTAGATACAGTCCTTATTTGAAACATTGTTGTCTGGTCTCGTCTTAGTTAGAACCAGACAACAATGTTTCAAATAAGGACTGTATCTACCAAATTCCCTGTAATGTATTATCGGGGGTAAGCCTAGTTAATTAAGAACCAAAAAATACGGAACAGTGGTTAATGGATTGCCAAGGTCAAAACAACACCCAAGTCAAAAACTATTAAAAGAAACCCACTGGAAGAAAAGAAATTCAAGAAATTGTAAAATTTAAAACAAATTTAGCAATAGTAAGATATTTCGAATATTCGGCAGCCTTGTAACGTGAAAAGTCTCCTCAGAAAAATAGTTATAAGTCGTACAGGAAAGTTTTTAGTTATCACTTGAAACGGTTGAGATAATATAACCAAACGTTTGTAACAATTAACAAATAAAACAATGGAAGTCCAAGATTCTATGTTATTGAAACATTACATTGTCTTAACAAATCAAGAAACAATGTGATTTTTCTTATAATAAATAATTTATTTTATTTATTGAAATCCCAAATCACTTAAAGTTTGCAAAAAAACCAAAAATAAAAAAAAATAATTTTCAAATATTTTCCAGAGGGATACCTCGAAGAAATCCTAGAAATTCGGTTTTTTTGATTATAACTAGAAAAATATTACATTTAGACAAATTGGTTGTATAACTTAAATTATAGGTCTTGTAAAAATACATAGTTTATGTCATGTACAGTTTCGTGTATGTTTTATAGCTTCTAAGATATTAACGTTTTAAATAACGCACTGGCTAAACAACCGCCGGCGGTATTAATAATCAATAGAAAAATGACCGCCGTCTGTCGGTTTTTATGTTTTATTCATATGAATACCGCCGAAAATATAATTTTCGACGGTTTTCTTTGATCGGAAAGGTATTAAGCCGTTGGATGGCGGTTTTGTTTTATTTGAGTCAACGATACCGCCGTTTCGTATCAGATTTAAGGTAAATTAGCAATAACTTCCGCAGCTATTTTAACAAACTAACTTAGCATTTGTGTCTAATTTTTCTGAGTTATGTGAAATAAAACTATACTACTACTAATATATACTAAGCATTTATTTTAGTGATAATAATTGGTAAAAAAGGTATAAAAATATTTGTATCTAATTAAAAATAATTATTTTTAGGTATCTATTTTGAATATTTTGAATTTTGAATCAACGAATTTTGCTCGGAGTTTGGTTTTTTTTTATTCGTTTTGCTCCTAGTTCTATGACGGTATTAGCTTGACCTTTGGGTCTACTTTTTTTTTCATGACTACTGGTAACTTAATATCACCTAAATTTATTTCTGCATGGCTTGTAGTAGGAATGATTTCGTAAATTATTTCAATTTCTGAATCAGGGACGATATTTGGATCATCAGAGTTAAAAATAATTTGTATTTTTTCTTGTGTTGTTTCTAGAATTTGATTCACAGGTAGTTGTACAGAATCGGGAACGATATTTAAGTCATCAGAGTTTAAATAAATTGGTATTTCTTCATGTGTGGTTTCTAATATTTTATTCACAGGGTTTTGCACCTCTTCCGAAATCTCATTCGTATTATTTTTTCATCTTGTATATTTATTATTTGATATTCACTGCTTTTGTTCGCCCCTGATAAGTTTTCAGAAAAAAATTCTTCAGATTCGGACTGCAATTCCGTTATTATAATGTCTTTATCATTTTCCCAGGCCCTCTTAAGTTGTATTAGTTGTCTAAACTTAGCGTGGTATTTTGCATCACTTTCTTCTGACATTAAACTTGCTATTGACTTCAAATACAACCATGCTTTACTAAACTTTTGATGTTGGTTCATTTTCACAGTTGGTTTTATTATAGTATGGCTTCCCGATGTAGAAGGCGTCGGCGTCGCATCATGTTGTAAATTACTTATGTCTGAAAGAAATATCCTTTGATTCAAATAATAATGTTCTCTTGTACATCTTTTGTTACATAATGTTTTATCAAACATGTTCATTTTGTGTTCTTCTCGTTTTTTAAAGACATGGCGACAAGGCAATAACATTGATGTTTGTAAACCACAATTACAAGATTTAAATGTCGTATCATAATTATAAGTAGGAGTTTTATTCCTGGTTACATATTGTTTCTCTACGAATTTGAAAGCATAATTGGTAAGCAACTGGTGGTAGTTGTAAAGAACGCTTCCCTTTTCATAAAAGTTTACGGATAACTTCTGAATTAAATTTGCTGCCTTGTGATCCCGTTCATCGTTCATGATCAATATTACCTTGAAAAAAGTCATCAATAAAATTATTAAGACTACTATATCGTTCTACCAATGTCTTAATCTTGGCGTTAAGTGATTCAAGTCTGTTATTTGTTGTGTTCAAAAAATTTGAATGCTGATAATTTTGTACAAGAGTCCATTCGTCCTTAATCCATGCAGTTTTTATTAAAATATTCAACGACTGCAAGTGGACATTTCTTCAGTAACTCCTCGTATAAAACATTATAAGTTTCAACATTTGTAGAGTATACCATTTTTTGAATAATTTCCAGAGCAGTCTGACGTTGAGCAGGTTTATATTTAATTTGGTTGTTGATATTTCCCTATTAAATGATCGCATTGCATGAAAAATGCATATAAGAATATGCGCATCTGGAAAATTTTCTTTTAGAATCCTTCTTTCATTCAAGTCTTTATCAACCATTATAGACTTCACATCAACCCATTTTGCATTGTTTTCTTTGAATTTAGAAAAAAACCAATTTAAAGTTTCTGAGTTTTTCTTCAACTAGCAGTCCAACAGATATAATTTCAGAGAGCCCATTACCATCCTCATTAATCATTATTAAGACTGGAGTTCTAATGTCCAGTAATTTGTAAGTAGCATCGTGCCGAAATTCTGGATAAGCAGACATATAATGTTTCATATGGTTGGTTTGAAAAAATAAAGCTTTAAAATTATTTTCATCATCACTTAAATGTGGCAGTCAGCGCCTAAAAATATTTTTCTCGCTTAGAATACTTTTTCACTTAATAAATTGAAATCAAGAAAACTGTTATATTGTTCGTTCCAACCACCATGAAAATCCTCATCCACCTACTGCGCAAAATCGTTGACCGTACAATGTACGATTTCCTGCCGGTTGAAATTAATTTATAACTTACCATATTTGGTTTGTAACTTTTCAATACAATCTTTTAGTGATATTTCCTTGTCATGGGCGTGTTTTGCCTTAGTTGCTATATTGTGAATGTCTTTTAAAAGTACTATCTTATTGCATTTTCCTGTATATAACATTTTATTTCTCTCCTTTTTGACTTAAGATTCGCCAAGTGAATAATTTCTGACTGAATATCAGTAGGAAGTCTTCGCTGTTGTGGTAAATGTTCAAACAATGCCTGAAATTAAATTGTTTCTATATTAATTACTAAAGCAGCAAACAACACCATAATGGAAGATGGTGAAATAATGGGTAGCTATTTTTATCGTCTTGTAAGGCATTAGCTGATTAGCCCATATTCACTTTGTAAATAGAATACATTAAAAAAGATAAAATTTTACCTTGCTTATAGTATGATTATGTTCAGTTTTTATGCTTATTATTTGAAGTTTGGTACCAACATCGATCCTCTTAATGTAATATGGGCATCACATCCTGATCTATAGGTGCTAAAATTGTTAAACAAAAAATATTAAGCTGCATGATAAAAACTAAAACATATGATAATACCTGCCTGACTTTTTTCCTTTTCCTGCGGTTTGAACTTTCTTCCGCCCTTGATACATGTATATTTTAACTGATAATATTTTAATTTTGAGTCTAGAAATCGTTCAGTTTTTTCGGGCTGCTGAAATAGTTCTAGCATCTCTCTTCCAAAAGATACGTATTCCCTTTTGGAATAACCATCAAACTTCAGAAAGTCTTTCCTAACTTTCAAATGTATCACCTAGCTTCATTTTTTTCTATATCACATTTTATTTACCAAAATTAAATATCTTTTGTGTATAATATACACTAATAACAACTTTAACTCCTGATAGTTTACTATATGAATATGAGGTTAAATGTAAAAGAACGGTTTAATTTTCGGCGGTTTTCTGTATTTCAAATCAAAACTGCCGTCGCTCGGCAAAATGCAATATGCTGTATAAAAACCGTCGAAAATATTGAAATTGTTTAGTGTTCGACGGCTTTTTTATTTGGAAAAGTATAAAACCGCCGAACGACGGTTTTATTTTGTTAAATCAGCAAAACCGACGGCGGCTGTTTAGACAGTGCGTTTAAATAAATAAAAAAAAACTTTAATATCTGAAATTACGCCTCATCTCGATTATTTGCTGTTTGAACCTCAATTTTAAATTTAGATTTGTGTTCAGTAAAAAAAACTCCAGAAAATTCTAATCCGATACCCAGCACACACCACTTTTTTTTGTGGGCGTGGGTAATGAGTAAAGTATTTATACACCATGTAACTAAGCTGCGTATATGGTGTTAAAACAAACGACAAAGACTACATTTAAGTAAAAAAAAATTTTTTTGGAAAATCTACTTGATTATTTAATAATTATTTTTAAGGGCATGTAACCATCAATAACGACAATGTTTATGACTGGACAATTATTCCACTGAAACTTAAAAAAGAATGGATCACCAACTTGCAAGGGTGGAAGAATTTTACCTCCACACTTATTGGCCCAGCGTTGTATAATACTCTTTTACATGTGGAAAAAGAGCCAAGAGATACATTTGTTGATACCAGAGGGTGGGGAAAAGGTAAATTATATAAATACGTTTTACGGTATATTCACTGTGTTATTAAAAAAATATATACGCTGTCTTATTAAAAGAAAAACGTTTGAATGCATTTGTCCCATTTGTGCGTCTATTTGTATTTTTTTAACAACACCAAAGGATAATTACAAGAAGGGCCCCTTGCTTTTCAATAAAATGAAGACTGTTATAGTGTGTCAAAATAACTTTGTATAGACATACTATACAACAAGCTAGTACCTTAAAAACCTTATATATAATTACTTAGAAATATTTATTATTATGCACCAACCTCTCCAATTAACAGTTACAACAACAGCGTGCAGCAATTACAGCGTGTTACAAAAATAAATAAAAAGTATACAGACCGTGTCAACTCCATTTACTTACAAAATATTTTTAAAAAACAAACTCTATTTCAGCTTCAGGTACTGCCTAAAATCCTGTTACGATGTTTAAGGTATCGCTTTTTCCCAAACACATAATGGTTTGCCTTTTTAGTGATCCAAATCCTATAACAAACCTTTCTCCTCTTACTTACAAAGAACTCTGAAAAACCTATTTTTAAATGTACCTTTACGAGTTCTTTTCTTAAGAATTAGCCAGTATAATTTATATCCTTGCAACTTATAATCGTGCCATACGCAGTGACACCTCACGCATCCTTAGCAGTCCTTCTGGGGAAGACCCAAAAAATGCATTAAGTGTTTTATTTCTAGAATCGCTGAACTATTACAACTGATAATACAATGTTTTTTGCTTTACTTTAAAATTTTCAGTTCCCGTTATTAATAAACTGCCTCTTAATTTACATTAGATCCTTATGTTATGGTATAAAACTTACAGCTTTGGTGGTTAGTCCCCATTTATTAAAAAATGTTTATTTTTTGAAATTTAACTTTTGTTTAAAACTTTAAGCAATTTGATGTTTGATGTGTTTAAGATATTAATTACCTTAAAAATCATTAAGTTAAACAAGTTGATTTGGTAAAACCTTATAAATACTAATCGCATAGTAAGTAAACATGGCGCTCTGATGGTTAGGCAACGTCAATGTATTGAAAAATCTTATATTCCTTAAATGTAGTATTTATGTTAAAATTGTTTTAATTAGTAAGAAAATATTAAGGGTGTGCTCTTTAAAAAATAATATTTACCATAAAATGGACAAACTCGATTTTTCATTATTTTTTGCATTCTGTATTCTTAGAGTTCGTAGAAAACGCTACTAGTTTACTAATACAAACAATTTTTAAGTTTTATAATTCTAACTTCCTGAATATTTTTCTTAATTTTAACCCTGAAATCGACTAAGCATCAGTAACTGCTCCCCTTGGTCGCTCAGGACTCCTTACATTCGGAGAGACTGAATGTACACCTCCACGCACTGTCTGGCATTATAACTTGGCCGACTGGAATCTGAGAGATTTCTTTGCCACCCACCCTTGGGATCCTACCTGCTTTTTCAGTCCGAAATTTGCAAACAACTTACCTTAACAATTTAACTAGGCATTAGGACCTATATTCTTCATACCAAAAAGAAATCTCAAACCATGGTTTTCTAAATCCTGTGACAAAGACAGACTTTTAAAAATCCAAGTTAACAAAAAGTTTTTTTAAAACCCCAGTTCCAAAAACCAAGCAGAAATCAGTATAATCAAACTATTTCAAAAGCCAAAGACCGTTTTAACAATCAGATAAAGGATAAAGTCCTCTCTTGCCCGAATGGCCGTAAATCCTTCTGGTCCTTTGCCAAAAACATAAGTCAAAATTTTTGTACAAGTACACTTCTACCCCTAATCTCTGAAGATAAAATTGTTTTTACCTTTAAATAAAAAGCCAAAGTATTCACCAAACTATTTGCTGCAAATTCTCCTCCCGTTAATCTTCCTATTCCAACAGTTGCGCCTGCTTCTCATAAAATGTCCGATATCATTTTTTAAGTCAAACGGATCATGCTCATCCTTTCTTTTCTTAATACCAAAAAATCGTCTGCGCTGGATGGTATACTAGCAATCGCCTTGAAAAAATGTGCCCCTGAGCTTGCACTTGCACTCGGGCATTTTTCCGGAGAGATAGAAAGCTGCACGTGTGCAATCTGTCCCCAAGAAAGGCTGCAAAAATCTTTTTTCTAACTATAGACATATATCTCTTCTGTCTGTTGTTTGCAAAGTAATGAAAAAATTTACTAATTTCCAATTCTTAGAGTATTTGGAAAAACACAAAATTTTACATGACAGACAGTATGGATTCCTACACAGAAGAACCACAGCTCATTTTCTTTCCTTTGTCTCACACAGCTGGAAGAAGTCCCTTGAGTTTCTTGGTAAATCCCAAATCGTTGTTCTTGACATACTTAAAGCTTTTGATCAGGTATGGCATGACTTTTTAACAAACTTCCTTTTTACGGTCTTTCACCTATGTTTTGTTCTTGGCTCTCCAGTTTTCTTTCTAATCGACGTTTATCAGTTATTGTAAATGTTCAGTTTCCAACTTCTATCCAATTAATGCTGGGGTGCCCCAGTGCTCAGTACTGGCACCAACTCTGTTTCTTCTTCACATTAACGATCATCTCTTTTCCACAACTAATCCTCAACTTAACCACAACCAACCACAACTAACCACGACTAACCACAACTAATCCTATTCATAGATTTGCTGACGATAGTACTCTTCACTTTAATAGTCAATTTTTTAAGCCACCCTGTAATTGTAATCTGGAAAACAAGCGCAGGTTAATGCATTTATCTCTTTCACAAGACCTTAAAGTAATCTTGGATTGGGGCGCCAAAAATCTTGGCCAGTTTAATGCCTCCAAAACACAGTCATGTTTGCAATCACTAAAAAAGTTGGCCAATGCCAGAAGAAAGAATCGTTTAATTTTGTGGGTGTTACTTTTGAGAATAACCCTAACTGGTACAAACACATTACATTTATAGCCTCAGCCGCTTTAAAAAAGCTTGGTTTCTTTTTTCGAGCCAGAAAGTATTTCTGTAGAATATTGTTCTAACGTCTGGGGAATGGCGTCTCCTACAACACTTAGCATTCTTGACCCCATTCAGAGGGGAGCTGTTCGTCTTATTAATGATCCTAAACTTACAGAAAAGCTTCTTTCTCTTGCCCACCGACGAGCTGTAGGGGATTTGTCCCCCCTTTTACGGCTTTTGCTCCAAACAGTTGTTTAGTATAATTCCTCTTTTAGTAGCTCCCAACAGACCAACACCTAATGCCACTTTTATGCATCCTTTTACAGTCCAACTTGAGAGGCCTCGAACTTCTCACTTTGTTCGTTCATTCATCCCTAGAGTGTGCAGATCATGGAACCTGGTACCCACAGAAGTTTTTATTTTTCCCCCAAATCTCCAAATATTTAAGTCTCGTGTGAATAAACTCCCTTTTACCACACTTCAGATACCCACGGTACGTTAATACTTAGGTCTAAACGTTCGTCTCAATATAAATAAATTTTGTATTTTAACTAATAACAATGTTACTAATGGCGGACTCTTTTATATGATCTGTAAAAGGTATTAAAGTCAAATCCGTTATTTAGCCTAAGATGTTTGGTTACTAATTTTTTATTATATGAATACATTTTAGGCATGGTCTTTGTTAATGGCTTTGCTTTGGAAAGATATGCTTCACTAGGACCACAAAAATCACTTTACCTACCTGCACCATTTTTGAAGCAAGGATACAATCAAATTACCTTTCTTGAACATTTCTATGCTCCAGAGGATGGACTTGTAAAGTTTACGGATAAGCTTATTCTCGAAAATGTATGCTAAATGAAATAACATAAGTTGTGTTAGCTAGGGTATTGTTTCACTAACGTTTGTCAAAATTTGTAACATATATTTTTTTAATTGTATAAATAAATTATTAGTTATTATTCTTAATATTACCAGGCTTAAGTGCGGCTAAACAGAAACCCACACAATTAAGTATGTTTATTTCCCAAAAATGCATTTTCTTTATTTAAATTATGAATTCTGCGTACAAATTTCTTTAGGATTGTGGTCACAATCATATTTTTACCTTATTATTATATTAGGTGCTTGTATTTACAAACAATAGTTTAA
Source organism: Listronotus oregonensis (assembly GCA_019359885.1). Lineage (NCBI taxonomy): Eukaryota > Metazoa > Arthropoda > Insecta > Coleoptera > Curculionidae > Listronotus > Listronotus oregonensis. The sequence goes on along the minus strand of JAHBCN010020946.1, from coordinate 3,804 downwards.
AAAATAGAGTGCTTAGTGGACCCTACAATTAGGGTAATACTTTTTTTTAAATCTGTCGCTAGGTACTGATGTTTACTGTTTTTTGATATACAGGGTTTCATGAGGAAATGTCAATACTTCAGGCACGTATTCAGGGTCCAAAAATAAACACAAAAATACAGGGTGTTAAAATAAAAAATAAAATCTATGATAATTTAAATATTAAAGTAAAAATTGGGATCCGGGGTTTTTTTGGTATGACGGATTCAAATCTAATCTTAATTCGGCTCTTACTTGTAGGGGGTGCCACAACCACGTGTTTTTACTATTTTGAACAATCACAACTTTTTGGTACGGCCCTGTATTACATTTTTAAGTAAATTAAATAATTTTTTGTCATTTTTATGTCAAAAAGGTATACCGGTAAAAAGTTGATATGAGCAACCGTTTTCGAGATATTTGGATTTAAAAAAATTACGACGCATCTGATTTTATTATAACAAAATTTTAAAAAAATAAAACAAAATGTATAATTTTACATTATGTATTTTATTTTTTTAATAAAATAATTATTCTTTAATTATGCTTAACAAAACATAAGCTAGGTTTTATAATTTTAATTTTTTTTATTTAAAAAAAAATAAAAATAAAAATTTACACTCTGTATTTCGGGAACGAACGCCTTGCGGACTCATATTTGTATAGACTTTTATGTTTATTTTTAAACCCTGAATACGTACTTGAAGTATTGACATTTTTTCATAAATTACCCTGTATAAACACATATACATTATATCGAAATACATATTAGTCTAATATTACACTTTTTTTTTTACAAACGTGCCACATTAAACACGTTTTCTGGCTAACCGTTCCAATTAAAGTAATTTATTTCAATTTTAATTGGACGCCATCTTAAAGCAAGTAGTATTTGCCTCCGCAGTATATTTAAAGAAAAAATTCTGAGTAGCAGCTCCTTCCATCTTGCATTCTTCCTCAAATAAGTAAGTAGGCTAGTTAGACTTTTGTATATCTAAAATACTGGTGAATGGTCCCGTGATTTATTTGCATGTTATTGGTTTTACTACGTTTAAAATTCTACTGTTGTGTCACAAAATAGCTATGAAGCACTGTACTCAAAAAAGGAACTCAAATATTGTCTATGCAGGTGCAAATGGGTTACTGCCACCGGAAAGCAAATGGAATCGGTAGAGATATATACCAATCTTAGAGGTATCGTAATAAATTACGGAAAATATAGGCATTTTCGAAATTAATTTATAAAATTAATAAGTATAAAGACATATTTTTTTTAACATTTAAAAATATCAGGTTTTGTTTTAAACTTTTTTCAAATTTAATGGTTTTTAAGCAAATGCTAGTATTTTTTTTTTGTATTTTAAACTGTAAAATGGGTTCTCCAAATTTAAATAATTCCTTTTAATTTAATTAATGTCTATATTACCTATTTTCTGAGAAATCACAATTAAAATACATGGAAAATAAACATAAACATAAAATTTAAATATAGATAGGAACAATATTTTTTCTACAAGCGAGAGGAAAGACCAACATAATTTTAAAGATTTAAGATTAAAATATTATTTATTAACGAAGAAATTTATACACTAATTATTTTTATTAACATTTATAGTAAAAGTGTCATTGGTCGCGTTTTGCAAATTTATTGCTGACGCGAGTTGCTTTTCTGTAGAAAACGTTGGCGGCGGCGGCGTTGGGTTCTTGATGAGCCAATCTTTTGCAACTATGGAAGTAGTAGTTTCTCGAACCGAGAGGTTTAGTACATTGTCAGATAGCATTGACGGTTGTTTCTGGATAGTGGAAGGTGTTTCGGTAAAATTGATTATTTTGTCTGAAATATTCTTTCTAAAATTTGTTGAATTCTCGAGGTATTCTTCAGTGACTGATATAGACTTTCAGCCTCCAAGACGTTTAATGTTCGATATTTGATCTCTGGAGTTTGCGAGAAATGTTGCAGAGGACCGGCAAACTATGCCCCTATAATACAATTCTGGGTTAGGGCTAAAATACCCCTTTCCAAAAACATTTTTTTAAGGTATAAATGGGGACTTTCTGTACACCTCCGTGTTTATAGTTTACAAAAATCGCCCATGTGGTGTTGTCGGCTTTCTTAAATCAACTTTCTTTACATTCAAATATTTTCCATTTTTGGCATCTCCGGAAATGACAAAGCTTTTAACCTGTATTTTTTTGTCTGGGATGTGTATCAATACTAAATTTCCTTTTGGCTTCAATATGGTCCCCCATATTTTTTTTTAATTCCTCTCTACGACAAGCGCCCTAAAAAAATCGTAGGGACTTTTATATGAAATAAAAATCATCTGGCCTTCATTTATGAATTTCGTTTTCTTCTTTTAAAAAGACTTTAGCCTTTTTTGGGGCTACAAAACCTTCGTTTTTTTTAAAGGAGGCCGCCATTTTGAAAATCTTGCCTAAATCTATGTTCTTTCGTAACTTAATGATACATTTTGAATAAGTATCAGACATAATGTATTGGTTTATTTTTTGATAAATAAGAGAAATAGGCCAGAAAAATATCTTCTTTAAAAGACTTTAAAAATACCCTTACTTTGACACCAGCTCTCAAACATACCAAATTCTTTTTCATACCCTTGACAAGATTTCATGGACAGGAGATCTATACTTGCTATTTCTGCTGCTTTGATAAAATCGATGCTGGTTAATTGTTGGCAAAATTCATTGAAAATGTTTCTCCAATTTGGTTGAAAAATGCGTGACAGAAAATTAATTTTTGGTAGATGCATAAACAATTAGTTGGTTGCTATGGATTCTTTGATAATTTATATGAAATTATTATTTATTTCATTTAATAATGTTGTAAAAAGAATGCAAAATTACAGCAAAATTCAGTTTCTTCAAATATATAACTATTATAAGCAAAATTATGCATTATTTTATAATTAGATACTAATTAATGTTCCAAAAACTAAAAGTTTTTACTTTTCCGCACTAGTGTGGAAAATTGCTATTTTTTTTTTGTTTTTTTCGTTGTGGAAAAAGTTTTTTAAAAATGACACCCCGGTCCCCAAATTTTTGGAATCGAAAGTCCACGTATGAAAAAGGGTTCACTTTGGTACATTTGCCCCGTTTTACAGGCCTATGTGTCCACCTGGCTATCCGTTTCTTTTAATTTAGACTCCATTAGTGTGCAATACTAAGTGTTAAAAGGGCTGATAACAGCCTTTCCCTCAAATTTTCACCGCCTTTGCTCATATCCGCCACCTCCTTTGTATCCACCTGCGTTTCTGCTTTTGAAATGTTGTTTAGTTATGTCAATATTTAGTCACCTAACTCATTTTTAAGCTATCATATGAGCCTTTACCCAAAAAAAAAACCATTTTTCCCCCCTCTATCCCCTTTTTTCGTATCTGTCTTTTAAAACCCGGACATGGAATAAACAAAAACAGTGGAGAAATCTATATCACCAATGACGGAATCTCCTTTTTTCTCTTCGACCCCAACAATTTGTTACTGAATGTAAATATTACAATTTACTTAATAAGGTTCGAATAAAATCAAATAATTACAATTTACATTTTTTTTACCCATTAGTCAATATATTTTTAGAATATCGTCAGTGTGATAAAGGCTATTTTATTTTTCCCAAAATTAACCCCCAAACCAAAATTTTTACTTCTCATTTATCATAAATGTAACGGGGTTTGGGGGGCACTAAAAAAAATTTTTAATTTATAAACACTTTTAAAGTTAAACATTCTAAATTAATAAGATATTCGTGCATTTTTTCCCCAAAATTTAATA
>JAHBCN010020945.1:0-14567 GCA_019359885.1 Listronotus oregonensis | reverse complement strand
AAAAGTGGATTTGCAATTAAATGGAAAAAAGGTTTAAAATAAATAAAAAAACAATTTTCTTAAAAGGTGTTTATGAAATATTGTGTGCTAATGTAGTGTAAAAATCAAAAATTCTGTGCAAAAAGAAGGAGAAATAGTGTAAATAAGGTTAGTTTGATTTTCAACTTTGATGATGAATATCTCGAAAACGAAAAGTTGCCGAAAAAATATTTTTTCAAATTCGGAATCAGCGCCCAAAAAAAACCCCGTATACCAAATTTTGACAAAATCAAGGAGAAGGCAACTTTCGAGACAATTACCAATTCAATTAATTAAAAACGAAACGATTATCTACATTAAAAAAAAAAGAATAAAATCGGACTATGAAAAAAAAGTTAATATGCATTAAATTTAATATAAATTTTGGTTGTCCCAAATTTTATGTCGGTGAGTGTAGATTATTTTATCTTTAAAGAAAAAATAATTTTCAGTAGCTTGGTCCGCTTTTTGGACATATTTGGAATACAAATATAAATGGGTCGCGCTAAAAACGTGGTTGAAAAAACCTATTAAAAAGATAAACAACGTTAATAGAACATTTTAACAAACCTCCCCATCATTTAAATTGTTTCTAGTTTTAATGTTGTGCGATTTTTATTGCTGCTCGTCGGGTTTTATTATGGTTAGGTTAAATTTAGCAGACATAATTGTTCTGGCTGCAAATTAATTTAGTGCCAAATGTTTAATAACTATAAATTCGCATTTACCCCGTAATTTATGTACTTATGTATTAAATAAAAATGTTTACCTATTGTTCGATAATTTTTATTACCATTAGAAGGTTTTAATTTATATGCTATTTTTAATAACATATTTAAACAGTTCCACTATACTCTCGACTAAATTATATGAAAAGTCGGCAAAAATGATGCAAGTTTATCTTTGGGCCAATAAGTTAATCAATAGAAAAAGTTTTGGTAACCGGGTTCTTTGATGCATTTTACAACAAAAAAAGCTCTGGGGGTCACGAAACATAAAGGGTAATTCAAAAATCTATTACGAAACTTAAGATTGGGTGATTCTACATGACAAAATAATGGTAGAGGCTCATATAATTTTTCTTCAAAATGTCATTTGTTATTACCTGGTATCTGGTGGTAATGAAATGAAAAAAATTAAACCACTTAATTTTTAAGTGTCGTCTAAACGGTTGGATTTAGCGAGTTAAATAAAGAGCACCTTTTTTAAAGGCCTTGCATCAGTCTTTAAGAAAACATACTACAAACCAGTATAGCTGTCAAAACCAAAAAAAATATGACAAAAAAACAATTTTCAAAGTAGGTAAAGTGCCCTCTAATCACACAATCAATGTAAATTGTTACTAAAATGATGAAGCCCAATCGACTCAATCTACGTTTCAAATAATAATGAAATCGATTTTTCCGTAAGCAAACAATTTAAAAAAAACAAAAATTAAAAAAAAGAACTTTGTCGACTTGTAACTCGAAAACGAATGACATTTTAAAAAAGATTTATAAGAGGCTTTACCATTATTTTGTCACGAAAAATCACCCTCTTAAGTTTCGTGATTGTTTTTTAAAAATCATCACAACATAAAATTGCTGGCCCAACGTAAGTGGCAATGTGGGTTCAGATTTTCCGCTGATGTTCTACCCTCTTGGCATCGCGTAATTCTGTAGACCTACTAATTATTTTTAGTTTTTGTAATTTTCACCGGAACAGAATTTATTGTCCAGATAAATAAACGTTAAGGTAAGATTTGAAAAAACAACTAATGTGGGTCTTAAAAAAGCTAAAACGCTGTTAAAAAGCAAAAAGCAGCCAAAGATGGTGTTCCGTGACACCTCATATGAAAGCACGGATCCTAGTTTTACCCTTTTTTTTGGATATCAGGCTTACAAATGTTTTTATGGTAACAAAATTCAACGTAATTAATTATGACAACGGTGTAACCTTAAACTATCTGTTAACTTCTTTCTCTTCGAAAGTCAAAATAAACGAGCCCGTGCGGACTTTCTTCGCACTTTTTAAGTACCTAATTGTGAGGGATTGGAAAAGTCTAGAATTAGAGAAATTTTTTTCATACAGGATGCAAGAAAAGTGTAAAAGTGTCTCCAGCGCTCTCAGGATAATCCGCAATGCTGTTGAAAAATGAAAAAACTGGAACTTATTGCAAATAAATTTAACCTTAATAAAACAATTCTTACCTTCTACAATTTATTTACTAAACAGATATTTTTAAAGTCCATAAAAATAGCTTAAAATCGTCACTGAAGGAATATGAATAACACAGAAAATAATTGGTCTGTAAAAACTGTTTAAAAACTTACTTTACAAACTTTTGCTTTTATTAAGTTTTTGTTTAAGAGTTTTTTTCCCAAAAAACAAACCTTACACGGCTTTAAAAAAAATAAAGTCTAGTTGCTGTTGCTTTAAAAATAAAGAAAATAAAGTTTATATTTAGCTTACGCCATATAAATTTTAATTCTTAAGAAAGGTTGAATAATCCATTCTGCATGTTTAAAATATAAAAAACGCTTTATTCAAAAATTACTTATTTTGCTGCCAACTCTTTGAATGAAACTACTGCAACTGTTATAAAAAGATTTAGGTAACTACAATAAGGTAAAAACGCTTATTATCCTGGTAAATAAACGTTTATTTATAAACTTATAATTTAATTTTTTTTTTTTGTATTTCCCAGAATATTTTTAATATTTCTACTTTATATAAGATACCTAAGGCGATATTTAAATAAAAAATATTTTAAAAAGGAAAAACATGTAGTTTTTGATTTTTAAATTTTTATTTCTTTAATTTTTAAACAAAAGTTAAATTATTTATAAGGATAATATATACAAAAATATTTCGTTTATATTATTTTAATACAATTTTTTTGAAATAATCTTTAAAAATTAAATTACTAATTTTCAACTGTTGGAATAGCCAAAGCGCTTCCGCTTAAAGTGATTTTAACTAAAATTTGGACATAATTTTCAAGAGTATGTTATTTGCCCTTAATTGACCTAACTTTAATAAATCGGTAGTTTTACTGCTGAAATTTAATTTAAAAGCTGCTTTTGAATATCGGCGTAGAAATGCTTTAAGCAATATTAAACTGGCTAAGGATAACGCTTTTAAAAACATATATCGTTCATAATACACTAAATGCCTGTAAAAAAGAAGTAATTTTTAAATATAAATAGGTTAAAAATATTTTAGGTGTTAATAAGAAACGCAATAAAATCATATAAAAATATGATGATAAAAATTTGTCGCCCATTAAACGCTTGACAAAAAGGAAGATTCATTAAAAAGGCAGCATAAGTAATATAATATGATTAATCTAGAGCAGTTAATAAATATAGAAGTTATAAAAATAAAAATAAAAATTGATTGCAATTTTACTATATGCTCAGAAGCATAAAAAATATTTGAAGTAGTAAAACTGTCCGAAAAAATTAAAAAATATAAAGATACTTACCAAGAATATTTAAAAATTACTCGCAAATTTGACCAGGACTGTTTTATTTTGTTTATTATTATTTTTAACTGAGATTTTAAGCAAAAATTATAAATATGATAACTAAAAAGCCAATATGTATGGCAAGTTGTAAAAAAATCAATTTTAATAAACGGGTTAACACTTTAACACAAAATGATATATTAGACACTGACAACATGCATTAATAATCAAACTTTTACTGACTTTTGTAAAAAAATAAAATTTTATTACTTTAATTTTGTATCAGTTATTAATATTAATTATAAAATAAAAACAAAAAAATTAAAAATCTTACTGTATAATTGTTAGATATAAAAAGTCATTTTTAAAGCTGTACCAAAGATAAACTCTTTGAAACATGAAACGATAAAAATTTTAACGAGGAAAACCTTATATTATTTTAACCCAGCATAATATAAAATAAACATTACAGTATACTAAAAATCTTCAGAAACGTTACATTTAATACAATGTCGCATTTTTATTGGACCAAGTTATTCGTTTTACATAAAGGAAGAAAAGGATCGGCTTTAAGAAAAGATGAACATTTTCTCAACGTTTTGTAGCAAGTGATATAAAATAAATTTGGGTCAAATCTCAAAGCAAAGGGAACAGGAAGTGTAAATTTCAAAAGTATTCCTTTCCTTTTGATATTTAACTAGGTTGAGGTGATCCAATAAGAAAAAATAATAGGATCAGCGAATTTTTGCACCTTTTAAATACAGATTGTTTTGACAAAAGTATACCCAGTGCGAAACTATTTAAGAAAACTTTAAACGATTATTAATTAGTCGTAAAATTCTGGGCATAAATTAATAAAAGATTACAAGGATAATAAAATGTAGGTGTAAGTTTAGTTTACTATAGTTACAAGTACCGTTCAAGTACATCTACTTAGTAAAAACATTACGCCTTGTGAAAGGGCGTGAGTGAACGGTGACATGATTATCGGCATGCCTCTGTGTGTGGTTCAGGTTTCACGTGAAACCAAAATACCTTTTACAAAGCATACCAGAGTTTAAAAAGAATTTGGCTTAAAAGTAAAAGTTATTTATATAATGTCTGTGGTGGCACCAGGTATTGCAAGGTTAAATAAGGTGCTAGGCCATAATTTCGTTGCTTTTTACTTAGATCTTGTTTTCAAAATCAAAAAAAAAAAAATATTTCAGTATTTACAGAAAAAAATACGTTAAATTAATGGTTTATCTTTTAAAATTCCTTAAAGTGTCAAAAAGGCAAGGGGAAAGTGTACGTTTAATTTGTCTTGGATTAGATTAGATTAGATTATTTGAGCGGAGATGGCAAAAATGGCCTCCACCACTGCAACCTTACTAGATTTATTGTGCTTTCTCCTATCATTCTTTAGAGTACCTTGTCCAGGCCTGTCTTCTTAACTAGACTCCAGAGTCGTGACACTGGCCACTCCATATATCTCGCCAGTTTTGGATTTTCCTCACCAAGCCTAGTAAACCTAAGCCTACATAGTGCTTCACAGTGATACCACACATGTACGGTTTCTTCAGCCTTCTGGCAAAACCTACACAGGCTGTCCTCCACCAGATTTATTCTTTCCAGATGCTTGTTGAGTTTACAATGTCCTGTTAGTTGACCTACCGTTATCCTTACGACCTTACGACTGTGGCTCAGTATATCCAAAGTAAACTTGGCCGAGCAGATCTTAATGAACCGCTTTGCCTGTCATTGTCCTGGTGTTTGTACCCACCAGCTTTGAAACTCTCTGTCTACCCAACCCTTAATAGATGCTTTAAAGAAGCCTGCCGAGATTCCACAGAATGGCTCCGGGCCTATCATTTCCATAGCTGATCCTCTTTTGGCTAGATCGTCAGCCTCTTCGTTACCTGGGTGGCTCTCGTGGCCTAGTACCCAGACTACCGTAAGTTTATTTGCCAAGCTGGCTTTTTCCGAGGCCTGTATACAGTCCCCCACTAGTTTGGAATTAACTTTTGGAGAACTGATGACCTTCAGGGCAGCTTGGCTGTCTGAGTAAATGACGATGTGTTTTCCTTTACTTCCTTTTTCTTTGATCCGCACGGCGCAATGCATTATTTCTGCGATTTCCGCTTGGCGTGCTGACCAAGGTTATCTTTTCTCTAGACTTGTCTCCAAAGATGCCAGCTCCTACTCCCTTGTTGGTCTTGGAGCCATCTGTATACCAGATATGATGGGCTTTGATTGGAGGGCCTTCTTTCCAGTCCTCCCTATCTGGTATGACAATCCCAAAGGGTCTGTTAAAGATGAAACGAGGGGTTGACCAGTCTGAGGCCATCTCAAACAATGAGCTGACCTCTTGGTCCTCCTCTATTTCCCATCTTGAGGTCCTTTGGTATCCTATAATTGGACATTAACCTCGTTTGAGTCTATAGAGTACCATCTTTACTTCTCCCTGTATGTAAGTGGCCGCAGGTTTAGCAGCACTGCTATGGCTGCGTTTGGGGTTGTTCTCATAGCTCCTGTGATGCATATATACGCATGCTAGCCTTTGCACACTGTAAAGTTGTCTGGTGGTTACGGTCTGCGTGACCCTTGCCCCCCAGGTAACTGAGCCATAGGATATCATGGGTCTTATTACCATTTTATACAACAGCAGGTTCATCTTTGGGTTAAGTCCCCAGCTTTTTCAACAAAGCCTGCGACATCTCCCGAGGGCGATTTTTGCCTTTTGAACAACTTTGTTGAGGTGTGGTCCCCAGTTCATATGTTAGTTAAAAATGACTCCTAGATACTTAACCTCTTTTAAGAAGGGGATTTCCACTTTATTGAGCCTTGGACATCTGAGTGCCCTTGGTGCTCTTTTCTTTGTGAAAGGAACGATAACGGTCTTTTATGGATTAACCGACAGGCCTTCCTCCCTGCACTATTCGTCTATGATGTTCGGTGCGTTTTGCGTTCTTTCTAAAGCAACGTTTAAGTGCTTGCTTCAGTGGTAAGATCAAAGTAACCTAAATAAAAGAATACATAAGTTTTTGAGCTTTACTGCAATATTTAAAATGAATTGTTTTGACAATATTAAAAAAAACTAGAATGTGATAATGTTAAATACACTTTTTGCAATATATTTTTTTTATTTAGATAAAGATAAGGACAAAGTTTTAAGGTTTTAATATTTTTATATTAACGGGGTAAGAAAACTTACTTATCCGATTGCATTTGATACAGAAGTAACGGTAAACCATCATAAAGAAGTTTTTAAATAGTGGCCCGTAAAATTGTCATTGAACTCTGTGTAATACCAAAGACAATTGTAGTTATCACTATAGACGCCCAGTCCCTTTGTATAAATACTTTTTGCCGACAATCAAATTTTATTTGAATATTTAATTTTTACCTGCTGAGGTACCTCTCAGCGTTGCCGTTTTGACTTCTTACTATGTCATAGTCTATTTAAAGCGTAGGCTCCCTCCGCAAATATTTATGTTGCAAAAACAACAAACTGCTTTTTGCACAGATATTAGTCGAGGAAACGAAGTAATGCACGATGAATTTTTTGTGCTGTAAGATGGATTTAAATGCGGTTTTTGGTATTCGATTCGTATGAACCTCTAAAAACTTTGTGAACAAATTTTATTAACGGGAAATAAAAAACTGCCGTTGTGCATTAGAAAAATACATTTTTAGAATGCATTTTATAGTTTGTAATTTAAAAAAAATATATTATTGTTAACTTAAAAATGCATTTTTTAATACACAAATACAGTTTTTCATTTCCCATTAATTAAATTTGTTTATTAAGTTGGTTGCCGTTCATACGAATCAAATGCAAAAAACCGCATACAAATCCAATCTGCAAAAAAAATCCCTCGTAAGGCCTATTTGAGGCTGGTACGCTAGCCAGTACACCACCGCTGTTAGTGAATAAATAAATTATTATTGTTAATATAAAATAACATTGGAGTTTTTGTTGAATTTAACTTTTTTTATGTAAACGAAAAGTTAATAATTGTGCAATTGGGCATCATTTAATATGAAATGTAAATACAAAGTGTTTCAAAAGTCCTGAATGGAACAAAAATTTTTTATAGGTTGGCTAGTGAGCCCAAGAGGTTAAGGAAAAGCTGCTAAAAATATTTAAAAATTATTAATAATAATATAAATCAAATTACAGGTCCTATAATTTTTTTAAAAAAGAGCATACTTTTGAGCAATCTTATACAGTTATAAAAAAATAATCGTCACATCAGCTCTTTTATATTTATTGTATTTTTATTATAAAAATTTATTTACATAGTATAAGGGTTGCTGGGTCTAAACTGTATAGTTTTTAAATTTTACGCAAAACCTATTTATTAAGAACAATATAAAAGACAATTATTTATTCTAAAATTTTGGTAATTGTCTAAAATCACGACCCCACTTTTTTGGGATGTAAAATTAACATGAATATTTTTTTTAAATTTGACAAATATTTTTATTTTTTAAGTTTATCGAAAATAAAGTAATAAAAAAATTATAAATGGTAATTTTTCCATTAAAAACAACTGCCTTTTTTTCACAATTTACAGAGAGGTGAGAAAAAAATACAAATATGAATTTTATACTAAATTACTCGTCGCAAAAAATTAAGATGAGCATTGCTTTTCGTTTTTTGCAAATTTTAAAAAATCACCCCCATTTAGGGGTTGGAAAATCGCCAAATCTGAAGAATTGCGAAAATTGTAGTGGTATTAAAAGTTTCTTCTCACTGCGATTTTTGTTTCAAATGGACCTTAGAAAAATAAAATAATACATTTTTATCCCTAAGAAGGTTGTAAACCATTCCCATAAACAGTGTGGGAATCATCCCCAAAATATATAAAATCGTATACAACTTCAAAAATTGCAAAACATTGGATTTTTTAGGACATGTCTAATAAGAAATAAATGTTTATGATAATCAACTACCCTATTCTAAGGGTGGAAATAACCTTACTTTTAACCAAAACCACCCCTGCAAGGGGGTATATTCATTCCCTAAAATGTAGAAAATTATAAGCAACTTAAAATTGTTTTAAGATATCTCAGATATGATGGACAGTTTAGAGTGAGTTTTGGTAATAAACCACTCCTAAAATTAAAGGTAAAGAAACCCGCATTATCAAAAAAATTGAATAAAATGTTTGCTTATGCAAAAGCTTTTTGGCCTTATATTTTTCATCCCAGATGTATAAAATAGGCCTTCTTAGTTTTTTCGATTTCATTTCTAATTAAAGCTACCTTGCAAGGGGGTAAATTCATCCCCTTAAATGTATAAAATCATATAAAACTTTTAAAATAATAAAAAATATATTTGGATGTTTTAGAATATCTCAAATATAACATGAATTTTCTTAATTTTAGGGGATGAATTTACCCCCTTGCAGGGGTGGTTTTGGTTAAAAGTGATCTCAAAAAATCTAGATACACCTGCTTTTTATACTTGGATCAAAAAATACGAAGTTAAGACTTTTTTTGTAGAAGCTAAGATTTTATTTATTTTTTCTCACTGATAAGGGTAGTTTTACCCTTAAAAAAGGGTGGTTGACTATCATATACATTAATTCATTATTAGACATGTCCAAAAAATCTGATTTTTTTTGCAATTTTTAAAGTTGTACATGATTTGATATATTTTAGGGGATAATTGTACCCCCACATAGTTCACTAACCACAACCTTCGCAGGGATGGAATTGTATTATTTCATTTTTTTAAGGTCCAAAAAAAGAAACAAAAATTGCAGTGAGAATAACTTTTAATACCACTGTATTTTTGCAATGTTTTAGATTTGGCATCTTTCCAACCCCTAAATAGAAGTGATTTTTAAAAATTTGCAAAAAACGAAAAGCACTGCCTTTCCTAAATAAATAAATGTGAAAAAACAGGCAGTTTTTAAGCGATTTTTGCGGTCACTCTTTTAAATATCAAATATTTCAATTAACAACTATCAAAAGGTGACTCTAAACACCAATTAAATTTTAGGTGTCGATCATATAATTATAAGGTATTTATTAGTCTAAATAGTTTTAATATACATAGATAAATACTTACCACAGTTTATAATCAATTGCTTACATAGTGTACTATTCTTGTAGGGAAAACGAAAAAGCCTAACTTTATCTGCTCTTCGACTTACTCGGTAGTCATAATATTAACATAGATTTTCCGACATTTTAACAAAAATACAAATTTTAATTACCACAGGAAAAACACAAACAAATCACAACGCACAAATGGCAATACGATATGCTATGAATTAAACAAAAACGTTTTTTTATTTAACTCCAAAAAACTGGTCGTTTTTTGCTTCTTTGATGGCCACACTTTAATTAATAATTCTTACTTTATTTGCAAATAGCAATAAACTAAAAAATACATGCGTTTATTTGGATTTTATTTATAAAAATAATTAAATAAATTTAGGTGAGCCTTTACAAACATTTCTTGTTATGTAGGGATGTCTTATAATAAAAAAATAGAATTTGTAAAAATTTGAAATCATGTTTACCAACGTGTATTCTTATACTAGGTATAAATATATTTTAGGAATTAATTCCCCACAGTACAAGTTTAAATAATTAAATTTTTATTATTTAATAAAGAAAAAAATAAAAAAAATAAGATAAAGATTATTAAAACGAATATAAATTCGAAGCCTATTTTCGACAGAAATAATTCCTACTTTCTGTTACTTCTTTTATTGGTTTGGCAACAGTGGTCGTTTATACAGCAGCGTGTGCACGTATATTCTCTCGATGGACGCTCGCTCAAGGAATCTCAGCAAGCGAGCGTCCAAACCTATTACCAAAAATTTTACATTGTTCTGTGTGTCTATAGTGTTAACTACAATTGTCTTTGGTAATACTAATAATAATCTAAAAAAAGGACATATTTTAGAAATATATTTTAAAGTTGATTTATATTTAAAAAAGTAGTATTATAGATAATATAGAATTTATTAAACTAATGTCCAGTATTCATTTTTAATTAATGCCTATAACACACTAACCATATTATATAGCGAGATACTGATTTTTTATTAAAACATTTTTAACTTAATGTTTTGTTCTTATTTTTCATTAAAATTTAGTATTTTTTTTTATTGAACTAATTTAAAATTAATTAATAACCCCATTTTATATGCATACCTAATAAATTTTATAAAATATGTATGTCCACTAGTTAATGATTAAAATTATTTAAAATTAAACCACTGATCAGCGATTTTATAATTTAATTATTTAATTTAAATGTAATAACATATATGTACGTTTTAGTTTAAATATATACGTTTTGTTTTAAGCTATTATAATTTTTAATATTTTTGGGTTTAAAAAATGTTATAGAACTACGGCTTTTACATATGTGAATCTTATTTTGCGTAAGTTTCTTTTTTGATACTATTGGTATTTATTTGTTTATTTAATTCAAGCAAAAACAAAAGCAAAATTTTGGGAAAAAAAACTTTGCTTCCTTAAACAAAATTCGTAGGTGGTTTAGATTTTTTTTTGTTTTTAATAAAAATTATAATTGAGCTTAAAATGCTAAATTTAAAAACAAGTTAATGCAAGTCATAAAGTCCATAAAACCGAAATCTTTTTTTTTATATTGAGGGTTTATGTAAAATATACACATGCTGCAAAATTAAACAATAATACAAGATTTTTATTTTATTGCTTACTATCGTAACAGGACTATTTGGTTCTTGTTGAGTTTACTTCCCTTGAAAAAATGGGACCACTTCGGCCCTGTTCCTGGGGTATAGCCACTAAGTGTGCTTAGCCCTATCGGCCCCCATGAACTGGAAAATTGTCTATAATAGAAAAAAGAGGAAACTCCAAAAAAAAACACAAAATGCAAAACACTTTTTTACGTTTCGGTGACAAGTCAGCAACCGTTATCAAAATTGACTTAAAAAAAATAAAATAGAACTTAAAATCTAATCTGTAAGAATTTTGGTATAAAATTTGGGAGATTCTAAGAACTTTGTTATTATTTATGACGATTTGTCATAAATGACGTATTAGTTTGGTTTGACTGGCACATAAATTATTTTAGAAGATACCAAATGGGTGGTGTGTTAATTGACTTTAAATTTTCCTTAAATTACTTTAGCATTAAGCAAAGGTAAATTAATAAGTTAATTAATAAGTTCTTAGAATATGCTAGATCGTATACCAAAATTCTAACAAATTTAATTTTAAAATCTATTTTATTTTTCATTTAAGATAATTAATATCACCAAAACGTAGATACATGTTTTAAATTTTTTGGGTATTTTTTTTACTGTTGACGCTTTACTAGTTTATAGGGGTGAATAGGGCTGAGCCCACTCGGTCGCTATACCCCGGGAGCAGGATCAAAGCGGTCCCATTCTCTAGAGACTTTCTAAGTGAACAAACCTAACAAGAACTTATTAAAACATAAATTCGTCAGAAAACTATAAAAAATATTTATAAAAGGACTGGACTTTATTATCGTTTTCTTTTTGTTAAACTTAAATAGCTTATTAGATTAATTATACGTTATTGCCAATACTGATCACTCGATTACCATACCTAAGTAAAATTGACATGGCAGTAATTAATTTCAAGGCCAATAAATTTTAGTTATTTTTGTATTCGACGATAAACAGTGGCGACTCGTCAGTGGAGGCGAGGTAGACTTAGCCTTTTCATAAATTTCAAAAACAACCGAGAAAAGATTATATTATTCATTACTGTTTTTAATAATTTTTTACATGTACTGGTATACTTGTCAGAGGATAGCAACGACATACGTTTGAAAGGAAGGTTAGCTTTACTGGAAAATCACAGTTTTAAAGTTTGTACTTAAAACAACGCTGTCAGACCAACGCTTAAAACGTCCTAAATTACCCAATAGTCATCACAATTATGCAATTTATGTAGTTTGGTACTAAAAAAAGCCTTTTTATCCATTCAATCTTGTCTTTTTTTCTTGTCTGGCAGGACATGGCTCTTTGTTGATTCTTGCTGGGCAATCAAATATACTTTTTATGTTTTCTTTTTATAAACTCATATTAAATATTTCTAACCAAGTACTTAACAGCATAAATGTATTCAGAAGGGGAGTTGTTGAAGGGGCCTTTTTTGCCACTTTTTTTTTTTCCGAACTTAAAAAAAAAAACCTCTTTTTTACCCCCATTGAGGGCCCGAAAAAAATATTTTTTTATTTTAAGTAATTTTAAATTTTTTCCCTTTGTTAAAAAATTTTTTTATTTATTTTAAACTCTTTATTTTTTTTACGAAATATTAAAAATGGGGAAATTTTATTGGTAAATAAAATAATTTTTTATATAAAAGAGAAAAGGGGGAGATTAACTTCTTTTATAAATTTTACATAATAAATATTAGTATAATTTATGTTAGTATCATCCGCTAGTGTTTAAAACTAAAAAATGCGGAATGTCAATCAGGCTTGTCAAAAACTAAAACTATCTTTTTCTTAAACTAAAGTCTTACCGCATTTGTCTCAAACTTTGCCATACTACACAACAAAAAGAATAAAGGAAGCTAAATACATTTACTTAACAATCTAATAGCCTGTTGACCCTAGTGACTTAAATCATGAGCTGCATTTAATTAAATCGTAACTGTCTAGGGTTTAATTCTTATTTGCTTTTATACGGTTATTTGTTCTTTGGGTTTTTTTTTTACCTATACCTTTAGGTTTTTAATAAACATATATTTAATCATATTTAAATTGGTCCATGTTTGAGATCAATGGGTAACATGAGAAGATAGAACTTGCTTAGGACACACACAGGCCATAAATTTACGATAAAAAAACGTTTTAAAAAACACCAACCTGTTATGTACGGCTCATATTTGAAACTGGGCTATTATATAAAACCGTACAGATGAAGATAATTTTTTTATATATAAAAAAAAAATTTTATATAAAAAAAGTGTTTTTTATGTACCTTTAATAACCCATTAAAAATGGGACATTATTTGTTCGGACCCTAAATACCTTATTAAAAGTTAACTAAAGAATTGGACTATTGACTTTTAATCGCCTTAGTCCTAAACTGCAACTAGCTTTTGCCACGCTCAAATGGGCGTTTTTAATTGCAGGATTTAAAACAATGTTTAAGTAAGTCTTTCACAAATATTTAGATAACTCAAAAGGCACCCAAAAATGCAATAAAAAAGAGCCTTATTTTAAAAAACAAAGGTAATTATATATTTTAAAATATTATAAAAATTAATTTTTTTTTTGGTCATATTTAATGATGTTTAAATTATATTAATATTTAATCCAGCCTGTATACACATCTTTTTCTCATTGATTTTTTCCTACAAATATTTAAATAATATCAGGACTTAAATATAATTCTGTGTAGGTATCAAGTAAATAGATACTCAGTTTGCCATTTTAGTCTGCGTGCAATAAAATGTTTTGGCAACTTTTCACTTCCGGATTATGTGGAAATTGCTTTAGAAAATGCATGAAGTGTTTGAGGTGGTTTAATACATTTTAAATTGCCAATTTGCGTGTTTTAGTGCAACGCAGAAACGTGAAAAATTATTTCATGCACAAAAATTGAGAGAAAGATACCCACAAGCAAAATGTTAAAGCTTTTTAAAAACTACTTAGGTCTGACCTCTATTCTTTAACAGCAAAAAGTAAAAAATATTTAAATAGCGTGATTACCAATATTTCTTACAAAAATGATACAATTATATCTGGTTTTAAAAAAGATTGTAGAAATTTATTTTACAAGGAGTGAGTATAATTTATTAGTAGGTCATTTGTTTTATTTTATGATATAAGAGATTATATTATTATTCTAAATTATAAAAAAAATGTTGACTTTAGTAGTAAATCTTTTGTGTTAGGTTTTTAAATCTGCAAAAACCTGAGTCTTATAATTCCCCTATTTTTTTAATGCCCATATGTTCCAAAAAAGGTAACATTTTCGGCGCCAAAAATACAGTATAATTTTGGTTTTTACCTTGAATATGAGTATCTCTTAAAACTGGATTAGTAGTTTTACGAGTATTACAAAATATGTATTGATTAACAAATTGGGTTTTTTAATTTTACCTTTAAATTACCACATATTAA
>JAHBCN010020944.1:0-14715 GCA_019359885.1 Listronotus oregonensis | reverse complement strand
TTTTAAATACCCCCCCGCATTTTCACGTCTGAAATAAATTTGGGGGGAAAAAAAAAAGCTGCTTTGAAAAGGGAACAACCCAGACCGACTAGAATTAAAAGGGCTTTTGAATTTCCCCAAATCCAACCCAAAAACCAACCATGATCGACTGGGCGTTTGATTTTGTAAAAAAAGGTGATCATGGTTAATTCTGGTTATTAAAAGGGGGAAAAGGTTTTTTTTAATACGTCCCCATTTTCACGTCAAATATATTGGGGGAAAAAAATAAAAAGCTTTTTGCTAAAAACCCCAACCATGACCAACTAGAATTGGGGGGTTTTTTAATTTTTTTTAAAAAAAAAACCCACAACAAACCCAAAAATTTTAACCATGACCGTTTGGGGGGCTTTGGGGATTTTGCAAATGATCATGGTTAATTGGGGTTATTAAAAAAAAAGGAGCGGTCTTTTTTAATACCCCCCGCACCGTCTGAAATATAATTGGGGAAAAAAAAAGCTGCTTTGTTCCAGAACTAACCATGACCGACTAGAACTTTTAAATTTGTCTGAAATTCGGAGCGTATTAAAAAGACCGCGGCTTATATGCTGGAATATCTTTCTCAGATAGTCTCTCCTGTTAAAAACCTTTTTTTTTTTTCCCCAATTATATTTCAAGACGTAGTAGTAGTAAGGGTCCCACCTGGAAGGATCCCGTGGGGCCCGGCCCCCCGAACCCCCTCTAGGTTTGCCAACCACCCTCGCTCTCCTTTGGCTGAAAAAGTCCCTCACTCCCCGTGTTTGCCATGTTGGCTATCACGGTTGTTTGGGGTTTTGAAGTTTTTGGCTTGCCAAATCTCTTACGGTGGGGTTTAAAAGTGCCCTGGGGCCCTTGCCCCGTGACTGGGACAATCCGAAATCGGTTTTTAAGTGGCTAGGCCGAGAGGCCAGGGTGGGTGGTACCGGGTCCTCCTAGGTCCAAACCATCCTAAGGGTTATTCAAAATTTGAATTTTTGGTTTTTTTGGGGGCCTTTGGGGTTTGGATCTTAATGGTCCTCGGATCAGAGGGTTTGGTTTGGTTTTCAGCTATGAGGTAATTTTTTTTGGCTTTTCTTTGATAAAAGAATCAAAGGGTGTGAGTTCGAATTCTCTTTTGAATTTGCATGTTGCGTACAAACCAGGGGACGTTGGCCGCATTTCTGTACATGCGGTTTAGAAAAAAGAGGTGACCCCGAGATGTATGACTTTGCCGCGTAGCCCCGGCTACGGAGGCATAAGAATTTTGGACAATGGTTAAATTTACCAGAAAAGTTTTTTCTGATAGTTAGCGGGCTGTTCCTGTGTAGGTGGTAGAAACTTGGAATAGGCCCATCGACCCTCAAGCATTTTTCGATGTGCGGCTTGAACGTGAGACGAAATCAAGAATGCCCCAAAGGGTACTTGACGGTGGTCCAGGGAATGGCGTGGTTGTTTAGGATGACGTTGCTTTGGGCGTTATGCGTCTGCGATGAATAAGAATCGCTTGGGTTTTGTTAGGGTTGATTTTAATTTCCAAAATTAGAATTCATGGAGATTATTTGTCGCCTCTTGAAGTCGGCAGTGACTAAAGTAGGGTTTTGGGGCGTGCAATGATGGCAGTGTCGTTCGGCATATAATGCCGGTGTGTCAGATTCGAGGCAGGAATGTTGTGTATAAACACTAAACAAGTGCGGGGCGCACGGCCCCTGCGGTAGCCGGTTAGTGTTCTGGGTGTGGAGAGGGCTGAGTTGACTCGACTTGAATTTGTCTGTTTCTAAGATATGATTGAATAATTTTAATCATATAGGTCGGATAACCAAGGGTGTACAGCTTGAATAACAGTCCATTATGCCAAACCTTGTCAAGCCTTTTCAACATCGAATAGCACAACGCCCGTCCTTTCTTCTGTTCAGGCCCTCGGTAGTGGTTTTAACAAGTGAAAAAACTTGTTGTTCAACTGTGTTTGGAACGGAAACCGAACTGAGTGTTAATTTAAATTCCTCAATTGTTTTGAATAAATCGTTTAAGAATTATTTTCCACCACCTTCGCAACAGAGCTTGTTAGGGGTAATGTTACGTTGGTTTTAGGAAACGGGGGGTCCCCAGGCTTGGGAATCATAATAACAATGGCATGCCTCCATCTGGCGGGGGGAAAAAACCAAGTGAAGTATCGCATTTGCGATGTTGGTTATGGCAATTAAACCTTTTCGGGGCAGTACTTTAAGAACTCTTTGGAAATACCATCAGGACCAGGGGCAGAACGGCCTTTAAGATTCCTGGAATTTTTGAGTTTCTTTTCGGTGAAGCCGGTAGAAACGGGGGTCAGGTTATGTGTTTGGGCAGAATCTATTGAAGTTGTCCACAGCCTCATCGTGGTCTTCATCAATGGGCTGGAAGGTTCATAGAGCCGGGCGTTCTTTATAGGAGTCAGCGAAGACCTCATTCTCCTCATCCGTATAAACTAGCCCGCGAGTCCCATGAACAGGCCAGGGATTTGTCTAGGGTTATTTCAGACGTGAAAATTTGGGGACGTATTAAAACAGACCTCCATTTGGCAACACTGCACGCTGACGTTTCTTGTCATAAAGGGAGTTTTTTTGCATTATATGGGAAAATCAATGGTAATTTTAAATCTTAAAATCAAAATAAAAAATATTAAAACACATAATTTCTCTTCTCCGCCAGTATATTTGCAATCCCTGAGGACCCTAGAATATGACTATATAAAAATTTTGCCAAATAATCCAAAAATAGAAGAAAACCGTATATGCAAGTTTTACCCGGTTTTTAAATGGTATTTTTTATATAATTATTAAACAGGGTGTTTCTTAATGACATGCCAATATTCGGGGGTGTGATTTTACCTGAAAAATTTAGATAGTTTGCTTTATAAACTATGGTCCAAAAATGTTCTGTTACGAAACTACAGGGTGTTTAATTTAAGGAAAAAGAAAAAAATTAATCAATATTTTCGAAACCGCTTAAGATATTTTAGTGTTATTTGTTTGAATAGTGACATTTAATAACTGTGCATACTTTTCAGAATAAATATAAATTTTAATTTTAACAGTGGCATGCGTACAAACACTAACTTTGATATTTTTATAGACTAACATGGCACGCCAATGGTTTTTTCCAAAATAAATAAAATTGTGTCTTTTTCGCAGTGCGTAGTTTTTCAGAAACAAAAGCATTTTTAGGTTTGTTCCAACAGCGCCAGAAACCGTTCAAAACCGTCACCGAAGTCCGCTCATGCGCAGTGATTAAAATGCGTCCCAATTTAATCACTGCGCATGAGGTGATCTTCGGTGACGGTTTTTTGATGTGTTGGAACAAACCTTTTATTGTCCAAGTAAATTAATGTAATGATTATATAAGGATGGCGGAAGCATGCATATTAAGTAAAGGCTTCCTTATTTAACAATTTTTGTAATACTATTTTGGTAATATGGTAATAGGTATAGGTATTATGGTAGGTAAAATGGGTAATTGTCTCGAAAGTTGCTCCTCCGATTTTGGCCAAATTTGAGGGGTTTTTGGGGCTGATTGAATCTAAAAAAACATTTTTGGCAACGTTTTTTTCGAGATATTCATCAAAAGAAACATCAAACAACCTCATTTTACATTTCCCCCTTCTTTTTTCAAGAATTTTGATTTACACTAAATTGGCACACAATATTGCAAAAACACTTATTAAAAACTTGTTTTTATATTTATTTTACACTTTTTTTCCATTTAATTGTAAACCTCCACTTTCACACCGCCGTAACGTGGCCGCAACCATGTATACACTAGGGAATCATGGCCGCCCCGCTTGAAAGTAAAGCTTTGCAATTTAATGGAAAAAAGGTGTAAAATAAATAAAAATACAAGGTTTTAAAAGGTGTTTATAAAATATTCTGTGCCACTTTAGTGTAAAAATTAAGAATTATGTAAGAAAAGAAGGGGGAATATAGTAAAAATAAGGTTAGTTTGATTTTCAACTTTGATGATGAATATTTCGAAAGCGAAACGTTGCAAAAAATATTTTTTTTGATTCGTAATCAGCGCCCCAAAAACCCCCGTTTCAAAGGGGAGGGGAACTTTCGAGACAATTACCATAATATGGTATGTTGATTTTTTTCATTACATGTAAATTTCGTATCGTGATTTTTTTATCATTGGAATTTTATTATTAATTAATTTTTACCTTTCAAATTGAGCAAGGATCTCAAAAATAACTTCTATTTTGAAAAAATCTCAATAATGTACAATTTTTGTCTTTAAAAATATCAAAGTCAGTCCTCGTACGCACGCCACTGTTGAAGCTAAAATTTATATATATTTTGAAAAATATTCACATTTATCAAATGTTACTTAATAATACCTAAATATTACTAAAATAACTCAAAAATGTTTTTATAGGTAACTAAAAATTTATAACGTATAAAATCGGATATAAAATAAAATAATATACAAAACTTTCCTTAATTTTTTTTTTGGTATATTAAATTACGATGCCTTTGATTAATTAAATAAATTATGGCCAACACTGTCCTAAAATATATGATACATGATAATACTGACAAATAAATTAATATTAAGTATCATGTGTTTATCCAAAATTTTAATACTGAAATCGAGAGTTTCGTTAAATAAAACGCCTGTTACATAATTCAAAAATAAATTTCTGTTTACAAATAAAGTATATTTTATATATTATTTTTAATGACACATGTTAAAAATATGATACCTGTCAAAAAAGACATATGTAAAAAAAATCATCTGTGACAAATACTATATTTGCGAAAAGGCTATTCAAAATGATACCCAAGGGTGTTCAAATATGACCAGGAATTTTATTTCCAGAACCAAATGAATGACCCTAGCCGCGGTACGGTCTTAGCCTTAACATACTTTAGAGGGGTATCTAGAAAGCGTGCATAATGTCAAAGTCTCTTCAGTTGTTATTATTTAGTTATTGTCCAAATAACAAAGCAGGTAGTTCCTGTTTCTGTTACGCAGTGCATAATAGTTAGATTTTTTGTGGCTTTTGGTTTCAGCTATACAGCCAGAATCGAGGCCAGAATAGTTAGATTTCTTTAAAAAAATAAACTCTGGACAAAAATGTTTGCTAAAAGTACGATCTGATTCTGACTAGTTTCATATACATCTTAGTATGTTTCCTTTTAGTTTTTAACCCTTAAAAATGATTTTTGTAC
Organism: Listronotus oregonensis; assembly: GCA_019359885.1. Lineage (NCBI taxonomy): Eukaryota > Metazoa > Arthropoda > Insecta > Coleoptera > Curculionidae > Listronotus > Listronotus oregonensis. The sequence continues at coordinate 9,520 of JAHBCN010020944.1, read as the reverse complement.
TTAAAATAACCATGCCAAACTTTTAGCGGAATTTTTTTGTTTAGATCCATATACCTAATATGTCACTGTTATACAAAATCCATTTTACACCTTGTTATAGATAATATATAACACATTATATCAAGGTATTTTAAGATTTAGTAAATATAGCTAAACATTATTTGGTATCATTAAAGGTTATCTTATAATTAAGTTATTATTATGCTGTTAGCTGTTAGAATAATAGAGTTGTTATGTTGCATCTAGAACTGGATTTTTTAAAATTAATTATCGTCGGGCAGCTTTAGGATTTTGAAAAATTTTTACCTAAAAAGTGGGACATGGTACCCACACCAAATATATATATATATATATATATATATATATATATATATATATATATATATATATATATATATATATATATATATATATATATATATATATATATATATATATATATATATATATATATTTGTAAGAAGATGCTATTGGCCTCAAGGGAAACCCTTTGGTAAAGAACATCCCAAATTTGGCAAAATTATCTATGCATGTTTTTCTAAAAACCATAGCCAGTTGACATTTTTTCACTTAACAATTAACTTATGCAAATATTTCAGATGACTCTAATTTTAAGAAAAATGCAGATATTTTTGCGAAATTTGGGATTTGACAATAACCTTGGATCAAATTTACGAAAAAAAATATAGGGAATTAGTCTCGGAATTAGTATTGTGACAAATAGAGGATTCGCTTTTAAAACTTATATTTTTCTCTGGCGGCGCTGCAAAAACAACTTTTTTTCCAAATTCCAAAATCAAAACTTTTTTTACCAAAGTGTTTCTTTTGACGCCAACACCATCTGGTATATGGGTGGGCCTTACATTTTGGATAAAAAAAATTGAAAACAATAGAGCAGCCACTATAGTAAGGATAACAAAGCAGATAATTATTTTAGTATTAATTTCAAAACCTTTTTATAAAATAATTATGTTAACCTTGATTTTAACCTAATATAATGACCTTTAAAACCTTCCAAACAGGAGTGTTACAATTCAAACAAATAATACGTTACAAAAACAAATGGTAATTTGGTTAATATTAAACAGTGATGCCGTTGACCCGTGGCAATTGCTCGCTTGATATGGGACGACCCCCAGATGATCGAGAAGGTACTTCTTGAGACACTAAAGGCCTTATTTTTGACACAAGTCGATTTAAATAATCGATTGACAATGCTTCTAGCCTGTATATTACTCTAATTAAAAACAAGATTTTGGTCGTAGATAAATATTTTTACGAGATATTAATTATGACAAACTCGAAATGAATTATAAAAACAAAAAGATTAGGAAAATATTTCTGTTTTGTTCAAAGTTCATTATCACTGTGTATACGGAATTACCTCGAAGAAAGCAAGTATTATTTTATCAGTTATTAATACTTTTTGAATCATTATGATATCATTGTTTAGTTGTATTTTAATAATGAGAAGACAAGGGTCAATTATTTTTAGAAATAATAAAAGAATTGACTGTAAGTATGACTCAAATTGTGTGTACACAGACTCAGTGTACATAACAGAGATATATCGCACTCAGCTTGAATCTTGTTGAATATGACATAAAATATATTTTTTTGACCGATCGGAAAAAACATTTCCTGGATAATTTTTTGGCCAGAAAGTAACCTTTTTCCGGGCTACACCGGAAAGTGGTTATCGAGGGCCTATAACGCTCATAAAAAAGAAGTCCATTGAGTATAAACAAAGATAATACTACTACGGATAGATGGTTCATTTAAATGGGGCGCTCTGAATCAGTTCGGAGATATCAATGCTTCCGTAAATGCGAATAAAATTAAGTCGGTAACCCCTGCCCCAGCGAAACGAGGTACGAAACCATGTGCGACATTGCCAATGTCTGTCGCTTGTACCTTATTCGGAATACGAAGTAGCGAAAGCGGGCGGCTCAACGGGTTGTGTATTTTCTAGTTGCGTTTCATCACGCCAATAGTAAAGGCCTGCCGGCAACACTGTTTAACTTTTGTTCAAGCATTGAAATGCATAGCGCGAAAATCTCTCGATGGACATCGGCTCGCGTTAGCCAAAGTCCATTAGGGGTATCAAAAATATAGCATTGAATGGTTTATCTTATCCGTAGTAGTATTATCTTTGGTATAAAGCGAAGACATCTAAGATTCTAACAGGGAAACAAATTGAGACATTCCTTCATGAAGTATCCGATAATAAATATCTTATGTTGAAGGTAGGTTCTCCAAAAAACTGAAATGAAACTTGGTCACAAAAATTTTTATTTCTATTTTAGGTGCTCTAAATTATGGGTTGCGCCGCTCGGTGCATGTCGCCGTGAGAAGCCCACCCATATGACACTTGATGATATCGATGATAAAGGAACAATATTAATCGTAAATATTCCTTAAACAAAAGGGAATATTACCATATCATTAAGTTTCAATTAGTAAAGAGATTTAAAATTGTATAGGAGTTATTTAAAACTAAGACCACCGCACCCCAACCATAAACTAGTTTTCATATTTTATAACAAAGGAAAGTGTTCAACGCAAGGTGTAGGAGTGCATACTGTGGGAAACGCTCCCAAAAAAATAGCGACCTACCTTCGATTAGAAAATCCAAAACAATTCACCGGTTACTGCTTTCGTCGAAACTCAGCTACGTTATTAGCAGATGGAGGCGGTAATATTATAAATTTAAACAGGCACGGGAGATAGAAATCCTCCTATGTTGTAGAAGAATATCTAGACGATTTTAACCAAAACAAAATTAATATAGCAAACAAAATTTAAGCGGGGTGCTCGAAAGCAAATAATTTGCATTAAAACAACTACATTCATACCACGACAAAAATGCAACAATTTCCATATACCAGGCACCCCTTCTCTTTAAATATCTAACGTTCATAGCTGTGTTTTTAACATTAATATTGCAATATAATCTATTTGACAATGATTATTAAGTGTTTGCAGAAATAATATTATTTTTTTTGTATATTATAGTATCGGTCGATAAAAATAAAATTGCTTATAATTGTGTTTTCGTTTTTTTATAGTTTCGGTCAAAAACATTGTACGTTAAATGACCGATAAACAGTGTTTTGCAGGTCTCGGTTGGCTCGACCTGCAAAACCGTACTTTTCGGTCTTATAACGTAAATAACTAGTTTGTGTTTATAAAAACTTTACTTTATTAACAAAAATTAGCACAAGGTTTGGTCTCAAAGGTTGTAGGGATCACTACCACCTTTTAAAAGAAAAAAATCATCTTTCCCTGGCCTATATTAAATACACCAAATTTTAAAGGATTCTACAGGGTCGTCAAACGAGTAGTTGGTATTTTTTTCTGTAAAATCGGAAATAATACTTTAAAAAATGATTTGAATAAAAATAAATGAATACAACATAAAATTAACAATTTTCTATTTATTGGTTCATTTTTGAAAACGCCTCATTTTTTTGATAAGTACGTTGTGATAAAAAGGATTTCGAATTTATTATTAGTAAAAGAACTAACTTGAACTAAATTTAAAGAAAAATATATCCTTTGTTCTGTAACACAATGTCCTAAACTATGGTCAAATATTTTTTTTTTAATTTTTGGAAAAAAATTAATTTAAGATATGACTTTGTTTCCGACAAAAAGAACTGTAATCCGGGAGTACATTAAAAATTTTTAAAATTGATATAGCATTTACTTTTATTGCTAAGAGCAGAGATAAAAATGTAAATAATTTTTATAGAAAACTTAAAAGTTAGAGAAATTCCATAAAAAATAAACTTTAACTTTAAACAGTATTAAATAATCACAAAATATAAATAGAATACACTTTTTGGCTTATTGACTTTACTGAATGGCACAATTGCGGCTTAGGTATGTATTAAAAGTACTAATAAACCCTAGACTTTGACAAAACATTGACGTTTTGAGTTTTGGTATTACCTCTTCTATGTTCCAATTTAAATCTGGAATTTCTTATATGAATTTAATTTTGTTGTTGCTAAAAATTATTTTAAAACCTTCTTTATTAAAACGTACCAAAAAAATGCGAACCAATACAAACTGTACCTTTAAGAAACTGTTTATTTTATATTATAGCTTTTTTGTTTCAATTTAAAATAATGTTCTTACGTATTGGTTTAGATTCTACTGAGAAAAATACGCAGGATAGCTATTTAACTATTTTTTAATACGAGGGAAGCGACATAATAATATATGATCCTGTTTAGTCCTTATTAAAAGTCCTTTTACTGTATGTACATTATCTATAGGGAAGGCGCATGTCCAGCAGTGAGGGGAAAAATGCGATGATGATGTTACTTATTCTTAACGCAATATTTTATCTTATAAAAGCACAAAGTAGTTAAATAACAATCATCTGAAGTTTACTACAGTTTTGCTGAATGAAGTCGGGCCCTTAGCATGCTATTAACTGGTATTAAACTCGTTTCACTTATGCTAAATATATCGCTATTCAAAATTTTTAAATTAATCTTTGGGACTTTAAAGTGCATATAATTTACAATATTGCAGTCTTTGTACTTAAAGTTATTAATTACATTGTATATAAATATCACAGCCTGTTTGTTTCTTCTTTGAACTAGAATATTAAACTTAAAACTATCCAACATTGCCCTGTATGAAACCATATATGAATACCTGTTGTTCTTTCTCACATATAAATATCTAAGAAATCGTTTTTGCACTATCTCTATTAGATCCATGTGAGTTTTTAGGGGGCATCCAAATTTGCGTGGCGTATTTCAAATGTGGCCTCACCAAGGCATTGTTAAGTCTTATGACTGTAGTAATTTTCCAATTTTTACTGTTTCGGATAACAAAATCCAGAGCCTTGTAGTCCTTGTTCTTTATATGAATGTAGTGGCAAACATGATATCGATCATTGGTAGTGGTTATTAAATTTGAAAATTGTTTGGAAAAGAACGCCCAGATCCTTACAGTCATTACGTTTAAGTACTATATCATTAACATAATAATTATTTACAATAAAGTTAGTTTTTCGTGTAAAGGTCATGACTGAACACTTCGTGACGTTTAGAGACATTTTATTTTCCTTAAACCATTCTACAACCCTATTTAAATCATCTTGCACCTTACTGCTATCTTCCACACTAGTTACTTATGGATGGTTGTATCTCTTACTTTAAGAAACTTTGCCCTAGATGCTAATAAATCTATTACCATCTTTATGTAATTAGTAGATAACCGCAATAGTATTTTCTTTTCTAGTAAACCAAAGATGAAAATTCGAAGCAGACTTATATTTATACCAATATGCTTAGTATTTTTAAATTTTATTCAAGTATCGATCTCAGAAGAATCAGAATCCTCATTAGAAAAACTTGAAATTGAGTTGAAAATAAATGATCTAGAATTGATTGATAATTGTGAAAATATAGCTAATGCCAAAAAGATTGCATATTTGAAAGCAGAATATAAAGAAAAGGTAAATAAGCAATATTTTAATGATTTAGTGTTTTCTACACTATTAGAATAGTAACATGGATGGTTTCCCTTTAATTTTGTAACAAATTAAAACAACAACTATTAACTATACATTGCTAAACGTCTGCAAGATTCAGCATGGTATACAAATGACAAATGGATATACCTCCTGACTGTATAATTATCGTTTTATGATTTTTAGATTGCAGTTGAAGAAGCTTATGGAAATATAATTAAACTTCATTATGAAGTTTTAAAAGAATTTGAAAATGTACCCACAGAGCTAGAAAGAAACTTGTCATATCAGGTTAAACCTGGGGATGGGTTATTACCTGAGAAAGTGTGGAAACAGGTAGGATTTTAGATACAGGCGTTCTCATATCTATGTCTTTAATAGAAAAGCAAAGTATTCCTAAAAAAATCAATGTTTTTGCATTTTTTTACGTTTAAGGAACCCCTTAATTGTAAATAGCATTTAGATCAACATCGACCGAAATAAAGAAATTTTTAAGGCCAGTAGATATCGAGATGCGGTTTTCTGCATTGTGTTCAGAAAGCTCCCAGGAAAAAAGTCTATATGGTGTGGTTATGCAATTTTTTGAAAAATGCATTCTGGTGCAATAAATGCATTTTGCAAATGCGTAATTACTTGCAATATTATAAGAACGACTGGAAACTCGGAAAAATCGCTCGAAAATCGTTACCGGGGAATTTTCAGGATGCCAAATTCAATTCTGAAATTATGAAAATCAGGCGAAAATCGTTATTCGGGAGTTTTCAGGGATGTCGAATTCAATTCTGGTATTAGAATTACCCGCGGGCGGGAAATTATAAAAATAATACTTTATTTAAATAATAAATTGTACTTTAACGTAACGATTTTTGGCTGATTTATATGGACGCTGCAATTTCCTCCAAATCACCCCCGGACACCCCCGCAGAGCCACCCCCAAGCGCCTCCGGGTAATTCTTATGAGAATTGAATTCAGCATCCCTGAAAACCCCCGGGTAATGATTTTTGGCTTATTTTTATAGACGCTGCAATTGCCCCCCGAATCACCCCCGAATACCCACCCAGAGCCACCCCCAAGCACCCCAGGGTAATTATAATACCAGAATTGAATTTGGCATCCTAAAAAACCCCCGAGTTTCCAGTCGTTCTTATAATATTGCAAGTAATTATGCAATTGTAAAATGCATTTATTGCACCAGAATCCATTTTTCGAAAAATGGCATAACCACACCATATAGACTTTTTTCCTGGGAGCTTTCTGAACACAATGCAGAAAACCGCATCTCGATAGCTGCCGACCTTAAAAATTTCCGCTTGATTTCCTAACTTTCCTGGACTAACACGGTGTCCCATTTTCGACACTTTTATATGGTATCCCCATATTGTCAGTGCTATCAATAAAGTAATATAGGCATCATATGCTCTTTTTTGGGTCAAACTTAAAATGGTAAAATCAAAATATGAAAATTTTAGCTCGCTTTAGAGATACGGGGAAAAATCAAAAAATTGTCAATTTTAGAATAACCCTAAATGGATTTTCTTAGTCAATAAAAACATACAAAATGATTTTTTACACAAAAGTTTCTTTATAATGGTTGTTGGAATATTTTCAGAATATTATCGGGGTCAGGTAAAAAAGTTATCGGACCTAACCTATTTTTTTTTAATGGAACACCCTGTATATTTTAATATAAAAAGATAGCATATTAAGTTTTCTTTTTAAAAATATAACTTACAATGGATAATATTGTACATTGCTTTTCTATGCGATTTAATTACTTTAAACTACAGTAGACTATGAAACGAAATCTAATAAACTAGAAACGAAACTATGTTGACATTCTAGTTGTTATTACAATTTAACGTCAATTTCCTGTTTTAGGTATTAATTTTTGAAAATGACTTATCAAAGTTTTGAAAAATTTAATATATCAGTTTATATTACATCCAGCTAATCCAAAAAGTAATAATATGTGTCATTGTTTTACCAGTTTGGAGATTATCCGCAAAAAAAAAATAATTTTGCATCTTAAAAATCTGATGCTGATCTCCAACTCGCTTCGAAGCGAAAGTACTGGCTTCATTTCACTTCTTAGCCTCTTGTTTAATTCGGGATAGTGGTGGTAGACCAAAATCTCATCCATTGTGACAAAACGATGCACAAAATCCATTGGATCTATGTTAAAACGCTCCAAATATTGCTAAAAAAGTGGCATGTATGTCTTTTTGTCTTGTTAGCGAATACAGCTCTCTAAAACTCTAAATAACACGTAATCGATGATTTTTTTAACCCAAGTTCTCTAAGGAATATTTTTAAGGTAAATATCAAGTTATACATAACTTTCCAATAATAATTTTTCTATCGTGTCGCTTGGGTGATATTAAATAACAAAATTTCCTTTTATACACGCTGAAAACTTGGGATGAGGGGCTTTCGACCCCGCAAAAAAATTCAAAACTTTATAATGCCACATCCTGCATATTCAAAAGTCACACTTCATAACGTAAAATATTATTGGAAAGAAAACGGTCAGTTGTCAAATTTGACTGCTAATCTTCAGGATTGGAAATAAAAAAAAAAAAAATCATGGCATTTTCCTTTGTTCGCAATCACATTTTTTTTTCATACTGTTTCAAATGCACTTTTAAATAATACTTGGTTTTAGTCCGGAAAATATACTTTTACAGTATTGAGTCCGGTAAAAAAATACCGGACTAGTCGGGTAAAACCTTTTTTAGAATTTGTGGCCTCATTAGATTTTTGCAAAATTTCATCAGGAATCAGATTTCCTTCATCTTCATCCATTTCGTCAATTTTACCAAAAATGATTGAAAAATAACCGCAATTTTTAACTGACTTTACCTTTTACCTAGACATAAATAATGCCAGACAGTTGCTTTCCTGGATATATCAACGCCATCTTTTCGTCAAATTTAAATTTTATGTCAGTATTGACAATGTTTCCACCAGTAAACAAAAACCTTCAAAACCGTTTCCAAAGCAGACAATTAATTATTTTGTAGATAAACAAGGTTATTATTTCCAACATAAATTTCGACAGTACAGTACCTATGAAATAAAATATTGTACCGGGTGTCCAAGGACGCCGGCTGTATCTCAGAAAATGTTTATCGCACAGCGTTGGGGAAAAATATTTTGGGTAAAAGTGGTCAAGAGAAATAGCTGGAAATTAATTTCAAGTTTCTGAAATGGCCGCTAGGGGGCGTAACTACAATCTTGAATCTAAAAAGTGATGTTTCTGAATTTTGGTATATTAACCCAACAAAAAAATACCGAGCATAATTTGAACCTTTTTTGTGCAACAATTTTTGCTGTGTCTCTAAAAATAAAGTGTGGAGGGTATTTAAAGGTTTCCGTAAAAAACACTCTGTATCTTCAAAATGGCTAAGCCGATTTTAACAAGCTTAGTATAGTTGAAAAGAGCTATTCTTGGGCTATGAATTTTATAATATTTTATATTAAAAAAGTTGCACATGTCGCCGCTAGAGGGCTTTTTTCAACATTCCAAGAGAAATGGTAATTTTCTCAAAAAAGTTTTATGCATTGGTATGATTTTTTTTTCATAAAAAAGTAGCTAAATGATGCTTAAACATGCTCGCAGAAACCATATTTCGATACCTTATTTCTTACCTAAAATTTAGACCAAAGAAAATTTTATACGTGAATATCTCAAAAACTATAAAAGCTACAAGAAATTTTATATGATATAAATTATGTATATTTACGGAGTCTTTAATTTAGGTTATATCATCTTTTCGCCTAAATGCAATACTTTGCGAGTTGTAATCAATAAATCGAATTTTCAGGATTTTTTTAAGGTATACCCCTGGAATTCGATTTTTTTATTATAACTCGTAAAGTATTGCATTTAGGCGAAAGATTATGTTACCTAAAATAAAGATTTCGTAAATATACATCATTTATGTCATATAAAATTTCTTGTAGCTCTTATAGTTTTTGAAATATTCACGTATAAAATTTTCTTTGGCCTAAATTTTAGGTAAGGA
>JAHBCN010020943.1:0-14700 GCA_019359885.1 Listronotus oregonensis | reverse complement strand
TCCATATCAACAAGATAATTCCAGCTATCACACATCTCGTCCAACAACCGAGTATACAAAGACTCAAAAAATCCAATTATTGTGTATCCGCCGTACAGTCCTGATTAGGCACCAAATAATTTCTTTTTTTTTTTTAAAAAAAAAGGGGCCCCTAAAACCTGAAAATGGGTTTTTTTTCCTATTACATGGTTATACTGGGGCAAAATTATGAGGCAGTATAAGCTTCCTGTAATTTAAAAAGAAGTGTAAGGCCAGTGAGTTAAAGAAAAGTCTTTACTTACAGTCAGGCGCGTGCTGGCTCACCGGGATACCGGAAATCTCCCGGTGGGCTTCAAAGAGCCCTTCTAAGCCTACAACATAGCTAAATACATACATACGAAATGCCTTCAACAAAAAAATGTGGAAGAGTCGTTTCTGATGATCTGCGAACCTGATATAATAACAAATATTTCTGCAGATGTAGTCATTAACAGGTTATGCCAAAAGAGCAAAGCATTTAAAAGTTACCTACAGTGATTTAGTATCTATCAGGGAAGTTGCGGATGCAGATTTCTTCACAACCGCGGATGCGTATGTTTTTTTTTATAAGAAACTATATGGGTGCAGAAGTAAAATAGCAAGAATAGTATTTATTTAATAATTTCATTACTTATCTAATTACTTAGTGTAGAAGATAAAAATTGGAGCATTATTTTTAATAAAAAACAATATCGCCGCCTTCACGGGTTCAAGCCTGTTACGTAGAGGTTCGTAAATTAAAACCAATTTTTCTTAAAAAACCTTAAAAACCCGAAATGTTCATAGAGTTAAAGTTAAACGGAACTAAACATGTAATGATTGATTTACCGTAAACAAATGATACAGAATAACACGGAGTCGGAATCTTCGCTCCTTTTGGTTAATGATCACGTGTGGACGGCACGCACCATTCGCCGCCCCACCCAATTTCTTCCCCCTTTTGTAGACATCCGCATCCTCATGAAACTCCGCATAGATTTATTGCAGATGAGAAAGCGGGCGAATGTCCAAATTGATCCGAAAGTTCCGCAATTGAGGATGCGGATGCGAATATTCGCAATATTCCTGGTTTCTACCTTATTGTTAATTTTTTTTTAGTTTTTTTTTCTAATTTAATAATATTTATTAAGCTTAAAAAAATTTGTTGAAAAGTTTTCCTATTCGTCAATATTGTTCGGCGAGGCTATATGGGCCCTGCTAGTGATGCATATAGTTTCCTGGGCCCTAGCACCCCTCCAGCACGCTCCTGATTACGTTTCATTGTATGACATATTCCAAAGTGATCTTTACAAAAGAAAATAAGATAAAGGAACATGTTATTTGATGCTGATCCCTGATTAGAAAAAATGATTTGACAGGATTAAAAATGATTAACGTTTTAATACTTATAAATCATGTTAAATACTGTAAATCATTTTCAAAATTTAATGATTAATCATTTGAAATCACTTTTAATGCTAAATAAAATTGTAAAAATGTTCAAAATATGAAATAATTTGATAGTGATAAAAAAATTTAATTCTATCAATCACTGTGTAATTCTAAATTAACATTTAAATTTCGTAAACTTTTTAGAATATGAGATGGTTTGTCCAGTATTAATAGTTTTTAATTATCCCAAATACTTTGTAATCCTAAAATCAAATTTTGATTTCAGTAATTTTTTAGAATATGAGATGATTTGTCCAGTATTAATAATTTCTAACATCCCAAATACTTTGTAATCCTTTCGAATACTTTCAAATCATATTTTTAGGATTAAGTGGGATTTATAAGCATTAACATTTTTTAATAATATCAAATCATTTTTTTTAAAGGTCTTTTACGCTACACCTTGGGGGTCGGGCGAAAGGACGCGGAGACGGTGGGCGGAACTAACAAACTTCCACTCCACAATTTTCGTATAGCCGCATTAAAATATTATTTTATTTAGGTTTTTCCCAAATTGGTGTATCGAAAAGATGTTGTTTCCAAATTTCAAGCCTACAGGAGATAACGTTTTTCGGTAACTATTTTTCATTTAAAAGACATAAATTTTAAACCATTTTAAAGGTAAGGAAATTATGCCTCGCAAGGGTTTTTTAAAAATGAGTCGAGATAAAAAAAAATAGTATCAAAAAATAACCGATTTTTGGGGGACTTTCACTAAGGAAAATTAAAAACTAAATCCCAAAATTTTAAAAATATTTCAGCAGAACCTAATTTTAAATTTTGGCTTTCATATAGATTTTAAAAAATTTTCGATAACTTTACCGTTTTTTAGAAAAACATTTCCCAAACCCAAATTGATAAATTTTGGGGAATGGACTCTTAATCAGGAATGGTTTATAATTTTGAGTAACCTATCAAAAGTGAGTTTTTCTCTTTCTTCTATGGTCGGCGTGACAATTCCAATCGGCTGGTGGTAAAGGGTAGAATTGAAAAAACATAAAAATCTTATTGATTCTTTAAAAAAGTAACTAGCGTCACTGTAGAGTACACAAGTACACCTAGTACTTGGGCTTCGCTTTACCAAGCAGTCTTGCTGGGCTGCCTTTATCGATTAATTTCACAAAATTCGCAGTCTTAAATCGAATGCCCAGCTGTTCATTTGAAGACAGTGACAACTAAACCGTTAGCATAGTTACGTTCCATTGTTAACCTGATTGCTAATAAAAAAAAGTCTGTTTGTTTTCAGAAATATTTTACCATTTTTTTACATAAGCGCTCTTATCGAAGGTGTACTTTAGGACTAGAGATGTGTACAAAAAGTGTACACTAGTTCTGAAATACAAACAGGTCTAAAAAAGGTGCCTAACGACGATCCGTGTTTTATATGAGGTGTTACCCAAGGGCGGTAAACTTAACAAGGAGTGATCGATTTTTACTATTTGTCCGCAGGTTATGTATTTGACGTCACCGTATATTGCCTAGAAGGTAGATTTATTTTATTAATTTTTGTTAAATATATAACTTTTAAAAAATAATTTGGATGTACACTTACTATTAGATCCGTATTGTATACCACTTGATAAAATAAAGACTTTATACTACTTGTTAACAAAACAATAGGGCAAAAGGATTACGTCACAAATATCGAATTGACATTTAAATCGGCGTATATGGGCTTAAATGGGATCCAGCACTCTTTGTTAAGTTTACCACCCTTGGGTAACATCCAAGGGTGGTAAACTTAACAAGGAGTGCTGGATCCCATTTAAGCTCATATAAGCTAATTTAAATGTCAATTCGATATTTTTGTAACCATTTTGACGTAATCTTTTTTGCCTATTGTTTTGTTTCAAGTAGTATAAAGCCCTAATTTTATCAAATGGTATACAATACGGACTAATAAGGTGTACACCCAATTATTTTAAAGTTGAATATTTAACAAAATATAATAAAAAAATCACCTTCGGGGGAAAAAAGGTGACGTCACAAGCATAACCCTTCTCCCATAAATGTAAAATCAAACTTTTTAAGTTCAATTTAAAATTTCCACCTTGGTTTGTTTAGTGTTTTTGGGTTGCAACGATAATTTATGTATCGAAAATATCGATGTTTTGGATTCGATACTCGATATTTTTGCATCGATGTATCGTTTTATATTTTTCTTGAAACTGGAAATGCAAATTAAATTTCGTTCAAAAAGAAAAATACGTAAAATGACATTCGATTTTATAATGCAAGTCCGTCCCTGCGTGGCGGTGATTTGTTGACAGTTATCGGTAAATTCGAGTTTTAAAACTTTTCCCAATTAATTAATTAATGTACCTCCCAAAAGAGGCCTGATAATCCACAGAAACAGTTGTTATCTTTAATTTTAGTTCCTATAACGAATGGGGCATTAAGATACTTTTTATGTAATCAATAGTTACAAATTTAACTGGTTTAAACGTCAAACTCATTTTTTAGATCTTGCTTTTTAAAAGTAAAATTTCAACCCTGACCAATTAAACGGGACTTATAAAAAAACTATGGATGATGCGCTACAATTATGTAAGTAAAATAAACAAGAAAGTTATGTACATTTTTTTTGGTTGATAGTTTGTTTTAAAAACCAAAACAACAATTGTTGTTTAAGGTTTTTAACATACTGACATACCTAGTGTTATTTTTCAATATAAATAGATTTAACTTGTTGGTACGATTTCTTTGTTTCTTTTTTATCAAGAACTCTAAACTGTTTTTTTTATTTATCTAATCTAATATAATAAAGTTATTGGTATATATGTGTCTGTATTCAGTACCAAAATTTATCTCATCTCATACGACTTTCGATACACATCGATATTTATAGTCGAAACATCGAGGGATCGAAAAATTCGATACTTTTGCTTTCGATACATCATTTGATACCAGCATCGATGTTTTCTTGATTTTGTGCATCCCAAGTATTTATGCAAATAATTCATAACTGTAAACATTAAATTGAAACAATTATCATTGTTTATCTGTATTTGCTGGGTACAGTGTAAAAATAACTTTTTGACTTTATTTCATATAGTCAGGATGGCCGAGCGGTCTAAGGCGCTGCGTTCAGGTCGCAGTCCACTCTGTGGGCGTGGGTTCGAATCCCACTTCTGACAAACACTTTTTTTTCTTTTATTTTAGCGAATTATTGCTGTTTTCATAATAAAAATGTTTGAATAGCTTCAGCTGGTTATTTACATTTAAAAGAAAAGAATTACTTGATGTATTCGTTAATCTTAGAATACGCGCTTGCACTTATATTAAAAAAAATGTGAAATAGCCATATTATGTATTTTGTCCCATACTTAAGAAAATGATCTGAATTAAAAAAAAGAGATACGGCATAAAATGCGTCTTGTTTTTTTGATACGATTGAGAAGAGATTTTGTTCAATTTTTATTAACAAAATACTTTAATTTATTTTATATGAAAATTGGTAATTTAAATTAAAAATACAGACAAATACAGGTAACGATAAATACCTGGAATACCAAAAAACAAAAAGTCAATATTTTATCAATATCATCTATTACTAGTTTTTGATACATATTGATAAGAGTAAAACATTTTAATATTAACATTTATGTAAGTTCAAAAAAACAAAATAAATAAATAAATAAAATTTATATACTACACCTTTGGCACATCCAAAAAAACCTAAATAATTACGTGGTAAGATGTCGTGAGATTTGACTCGAATCCCCTCCTCCTCCTTAATATTACGTAAGATATTTCAAAATACGTATTCTTAGTGTAAAAATCACAGCGAAAAAATATTCTGTAAGATTATCTTATTGTATTAGCTTGTGTAGGATATAAATACAAAAATATGGCTAATTTTTGTATTTATTTTAACCCAATTTGCTTGCAATTTTACCTCATTTCTTGCGAAAAAATATTACGTAATATCGCCGAGACCTCCCTTTTCCCTCGTAGGATAAGGGAATTTTGGACTCCACTTCCCCTAAATGCGTCACGTAATTAATGGACGCCCCCTTACGCAAATACTCCTCGAAACTAAATGTTCTATGTTCGGCTTTGGTTTTGGTCATATTTGCCCAAAATGGCACCTTTGGGTTTTTGTCTTTAGCCAAAAATAAAAGCCGAAGATTTAGCAAGCCAAAGTTTTCTATTAACTTTTAACTGGTATGGCGGGGTCCATTTGGACCCCGACCAATGTTAATTTGTACATTGTAAACAGGGGATAGGCCAAACTGGTCGACACTGTGATTCTTCAAAATTATTAAAAAAGAAAAAAGGTTCGAAATTACCCTTTAGCTATATCAGTGCCAGCCTTAATCAATTTGTCAAGAGATTGGAAATTTGATAAGTAACTTATTATCTAATGACAATATCAGCTGTTCAGAAATTTATTAAAGGCCTCAATATACAAATGTGAGAACAAAATTACAAAATTTACTCAAAAAATCAGCGAAAAAATAACCTAAATTTAGTAAAGAAATTTATTTCAATTTCACTAGAAACCCGAAATGCCTTCCGGAATCTATGAGGCGTAAATCTATCGACGTGAAGACACAATTAGAAATTGTTTTATAGCAGTCAAATTTAGAAATAATTTACAGTTTTTGAGACACCCGTATCACTTGCCACTTCTGTGACACTCGGTACAAATAAATGACGAATTATATTATCAACAAGTTTTGATGTTACCTTGTTTTCAGCTAATCTCCCACAATACCATTCACTATCACCCTTTTCAATTACCACTTCCAGCTAAGGCCTGTCCTGCTTCTGTTCGTTACTTCATCTTTAATAACAACTTGAACTTTACGTAGTATGTTAATTTAAATTTGACACAAAGAATTATTTGAGTAGCTTTACTAGCTGAGAAACCTTACAATTTGAATTAGTTACAGAAGTAGATGTGCTAGTCAAATTTCTTGCACTAACACGGAGACAGTAGTATTGCACTACCATGAAAAACTGATATTTCAATCAAAATTTAAGAAAACATTTTGGCGCGTTGCCCGAAATATTATAGACACTTTTAGACGATGCGCACGTTCCGCTGCAATTTGTAATCGTAAGAACCTGAGAGACTTTCAGAAAATTATTCAATGACAGAGCCAATTGTTCTACTGAATCAATCTTCTGATGCACGCTGGTCGAGTTTTCTCGATTCCCTTCCTTTCTCCGCGACCACCCGTCCCTTTCGAGTCATTCAAAGGGCCCGAGCTCTCATTGGATGCGTCGACGCGCTACGTCATCACGGAGTTATGCAATCATGCGGAGCGCGGCTGTGGCGCTCGAAATTAACTCGTTTCTTGGTTTAGTTATTTTTATATTGCAAAAGGAATTTTATTTACAATTCAGCGGTGTTGCCACGATTATAAGGGAAATTTACTGATTGAATTTAGATTCTTAGCGTACTCATGGCTATAGAAAAATAGCTTCCAGGTTGCAAGATGTATTTCTGCAAGAAATATAGATCTCTAAAAATTACAGGCCGGCGTACTCAATATGTTTTACGGCCATGTTTTAAATTGGATTAAAAATTGAAACATTAACAGAAGAAAATGTACCAAAGAGGCGCTGATAATCCCTTACAGCAACAGTTGTTATGCTTTTTAATTTTAGTTCCCTATAACGAATGGTGGCCTTAATAAGAGTACCTGTTATGTACACATCAATAGTTACAAATTTAACTGGTTTAAACGTCAAACTCATTTTTTTAGATCTTGCTTTTTTAAAAGTAAAATGTCTCAACCCTCCGCACCATTAACGGGACTTAGTAAACAGCTTATGGATCGATGCGCTACAATTATGTAAGTAAAATAAACTTAAGAAATGTGTATGTACAAGTTTTTTTTTGGTTGATAGTTTGTTTTAAAAACCAAGAAAAGTATACCAGCTTCATTGACTATATATGTTTTTTTTTATCTTGGGACAGTTCACGAAGGCTTAAAGCCTATACCGTGGATGTTAAAAGTGAAGGCAGATGCAGCGAATGAACACGGGACTTAAAGTTTGGGGTGAAAAAAAAGACCTCTGCAGGTAGCAGGTTTTACAGCCTTTATACTCTGGGAATGAAAGAGTGGACAAAGTAGATTTTCCTCTTAATGACCCGGTGCTTCCATGTAACAGTGGGGTAACCATTAATGGGGTGGGCGGTTGTTTTTTGGATGGAATCAAGAATATTGAAAAGGTTTGGATTCGTCATTCCCCAGAGAGGGCGACAGCATTTCAAGCAAGGTTTGATTTGTAATACATACAAAGAATACAATTAAGTAGGGGATAAATAATTTGTTACTTAAACGAGGCTTCGGGCATGTTAGAAGCTGACTATGCATTTAATATGTATAGGCCATGTAATAAATTCTTATAAAATAATGTATGTTATAAATATCACAATTTGTTAAATGTTTCAATTTTTCTATGAAATTTAGTGAATAAGCCTAAAACTAAATTCTAAACAGTTTTGCCTAATAACTTATTTATATTTTAATTCCTAACCTTACTTGTTGACATTTTATATGACATTTTTAAATTTTCCGCCATAAAAACAGTCATGTGACAAGTGTCAAAATGTATTTTTATTTTTGTTTGAATAGTCCTTTGTAATAGTAGAAAAATTTTTGTGCGCATGCCCCAAATTTCGCCGTGTTTTTCGGGCAGTTTATTTACAAATGTATGAGCAGTGCACCTGTTTATAAATAATTAGCAATAAAACAAGTAATAATAATTATTTTAAATGATTGTACATACATAATAAAATAATAATACAAATATTTTAATTAAAATATATAATGATATAAAAAAAATTTTTCGGTAACGTTTCGTTTTTGAGATATTCATCATCAAAGTTGAAAATTAAACTAACCTTACTTTCACTATATTCCCCCTTCTTTTTGTACACAATTCTTGAGTTTTACACCAAAGTGGCACACAATATTTTATAAACACCTTTTAAAACCTTTTATTTTTATTTATTTTACACCTTTTTTTCCATTAAATTACGAACTTTTAAGTTCAAAGGCAGCAGCCATATTTGTTTATAAAACACATACATGGTTGCGGTCTGGTTGGGGCGCGTGAAAGTGGAGGTTTGCAATTAAATGGAAAAAAGGTGTAAAATAAATATAAAAACAAGTTTTTATAAGGTGTTTGTGATTTATTGTGTGCCAATTTAGTGTAAAAATCAAGAATTCTGTGCAAAAAGAAGGAGGAATACTGTAAATAAGGTTATTTTCATTTTCAACTTTGTTGATGAATATCTCGAAAGCGAAACGTTGCCGAAAAATTATTTATACT
Source organism: Listronotus oregonensis (assembly GCA_019359885.1). NCBI lineage: Eukaryota > Metazoa > Arthropoda > Insecta > Coleoptera > Curculionidae > Listronotus > Listronotus oregonensis. The sequence goes on along the minus strand of JAHBCN010020943.1, from coordinate 5,958 downwards.
AAATTTGGTCAACATCGGAGAGGCAACTTTCGAGACAATTACCAAATAATATAAATTAACGCTTGAAATGCACAACAATACAATTTAGAGCGAAAATATACATAAAAAGTATAATATTCTGTTAAAAATTAAAATTTCGATAAACAATGCCTAACGTTGCATGCAAATTTGCTTTGTGGTTCAATGAGATTTTTCGCGAATATCCTAGGGTGTTTTTCAATTACAACACAAAAGCGCATTATGCGGCACACTGCTCATTGTGTGTTTCAACTACCGCAATGCCTCGCATAGTCGGGCTTCGAATAACTTTTTTGCTTTCTCAGAGAGCAAAACAGGCCTATTCCAACCACACATTATAATTACCCTGTGGAAAAAGCCTGCTAGAAAATGTTAGGTTCCAATAAGAATCCTGAAAAATCTATCTGGATCTAAAAATGTCCAGATAGAAATTCTATCATAACTTAACTGATAAATTCTCATAAAAAACATTATGAATTGATCAGTAATCTCTTTAGCAAAACAATAAGTCGGAACTGCCGATACTTTAGCTTTTCTTTTCATTTTTCTGATCATAATCCCATGAAAAACTGTAAGTATCCGGAATTGCTGTTTCAAAAACACAATAGTTTTTTATAACTTCCAATCAAATATGGTATTTTATTTGGATCTATCAGGCTCTCCACAGGGCAAATCTGTTTTCGGAATAATAATAAATAGCTTTCCTTTCATAATACAGTAGAGCCTCGTTAGTCCGAACCTCCAATAATCCGAATTAGCCAATAATTCAAATATAAAAAAAGCAATAATGATGTATCTTGTAGTTCGAATTTTCGTGAATGCACTAATTCGAATGTTTTTTTGGCGAGTTTCAACTAGTTTTAACTACATTCGACAGGTCCGTTGTGTCCCTTTTTTACATGCACATGCACAGTACATGTCAAACGGTCGAGTGATGATCGCGTTGTTAAATTTAGCAATGGACTTAGCAGTTTAGAATGTATAACAAAACGTCATTGTCATTGTTATTCAATGATTTTAGTAGGCAACCTGTTAAAATCCGGCATTTTGTTAAACATTCTAAACCTTTGTTAACTTTTAACAATTTGCTAAGTTGACAACGGTTTAGAATGTTTAACAAAATGTCAGATTTTGACAGGTTGCCTACTAAAATCATTGAATAACAATGACAATGACGTTTTGTTAAACATTCTAAACTGCTAAGTCCATTGCTAAAATTAACAACGCGATCATCACTCGGCCGTTAGTCTGAAATATTATACAAATTAGTTCGTGGGTGTTCTGAAAAAGTATTAGCTGCAGAGTGCGGAGTTGGCGCATCGACAATATGTGACATTAAAAAGCACAAGGAAAAAATAGGGAGGTACGAATTTGTAATTTGGATGCATATGTCCTGTAATGCCGGCTATTTTTTTAATGTAGATTTGTCGAGATTTGCGTCGCTGGCCTAGGAAAAAGAAAAACGTTACGATCCGCAGAGTAGCCTAAAATGGAAAAATTGTTGTATGATTGGTTCCGTAAGCAAGAATCAAGGCATATTTCTATATCATACGAAATTTAGGCCGCAAAAGCAAAGCAATTTTACTCCCAATGTTACGGGAAGGATAATTTTGTGGCTAGTAGAGCATATTTAGAAGCAGACATGGTTTACGTGCGTTGAAAATTTCCGGCGAAAAATTATCCTGCAGTGAAAGCTCTGTAGATCCTTTTATACTAAAGTTGTTGGAGAAAATTATGAGTCTAAATATTTCTTCTTCTTAAAGCTGCAGTCAGAGAAAACATTGGCAGGCTTTCATGAAAAAACAGCACCAGGACGGAAAATATGCAAACAGAGAGTAACATTCTTGGCCTGCGTAAATGGCGAAGGGTTGCATAAAATCAAGCTGTTAATAATTGAGAAAGCTAAAAATCTGAGAGCTTTTAAGAATGCATCACTCCCAGTTGAATAAAAATCATCGCGTAACGCGTGGATGACCACTGCTATATTCCAGAAATGGTTTCACCGCTCATTCGTGCCGCAGGTCGGAAGTTACTTAGGAGAAAAAAATCTCCAATGGATCTCAAGAAGAACTTGTGACTGAAGATGGATGCATTTCAATACTTTTTTTGCCACCGAACTGCACAGCTCTAATTCAGCCATTAGATCAAAACGCCATTTGCCTAACAAAGCTATTTTATAGAAAAAGCTTGTTGGCACACATTCTTTCTAATGATGAACAAGACGTCTGTAAATTATTCAAGAATATTTCTCTGAAAGATGCGGTGTGCCTGTCAGGGCCGTATTTAGGCGGTGGCGAAATGGGCGCCCGCCAAGGGCGCAGCTAACCTGGGGGGCGCAAAATTGGCCATGAAAAAAAAAATGTTTTTCATCAGTTGTCAGAACCGTAGTCATATTATTGTTATTTTTACTGACAAAATTAATCAAATAAATACATTATAACAGAAAAATTTTATAACAAGTTTTTAACTTAGATACTTAATTTATTTTTTTAATTTATTAATAAAATATTAATTTATCCTGATACCTACAGCGAGAATGTAACTCTTTGATTTTTTTTTAATATTTAAGCTGCGGATAAATTGGTATTTTATAAATTTAAAGCACAAGCTTGGAGTGCACAAACAAGTCCTTACAAGTAATCGACCACTCTCGACGCTGCATTAAGTTTGCTTACAGGTTTGGATAAAAAAGTTAAATACGTAAAGAAGGAATTAAGAAATACACAGAAAAAGCCAAAGCTACATGTGGTTCCTTCGAAAATTATAAGTTGTTTTCCTCTGAAGAGACTAAAAAAGACAAAAGAATGGCTGGTGAAATGACTGGAGATGAAACACATTCGTTGAGTACTGAAAAATCATTTGAGAGTGTTTTGTTGTGTTTGATAGGATTAAAAGTGAAATGAACAAAAGGGCAAACATCTACCATTCAGTTTCATCTGACTTTAAGGTTTTATCCGGAAAGTCTTTAAGTGAGTATTCTGATCCCCTCTTGAAAAGTGTGCAGTTGATCTTGGTGCGATGTATGCCAAAGAATAGATACGTTAGAGCTTGTGAACAAAGTATTTACTTTCAAGTATCACGCAAAGAAGCTGATAAAGGACATCATGAAATTGTGTTGAAGATATTTTTAACAATGTCTGTAAGTGTGGCGTCTTATGAGCGTTCGTTCAGCAAGTTAAAAATGATCAAGAACACAGATTGACAAAATTAGCAATTCTGAATATAGAATACGACATTGCGTCTCAGATTGATTTTAACGATATTATTAGCTCTTACCCTGGTAAAAGCAAGAAAAGTACAGTGTTGACCAATGATGGACTTTCTAACATTTAAGTTTATAAAGTGGGCACCCATTTTATTCACCTAATTGTAGCAATTTGTAATAAAAATCCATTACGTTTGATTACAGAATAATTTTTACTTATTTGCTGCCCCCAGATTCTTAAATGGTAACAAGCATATATAAGAGTAGAATGTCTAAAATGCAAATCCTGATGTCATCATTGAACAGATTAAGTATCCAATACAATTGTACTGGTAGCACCGACTAAAGTTATAATGCATTTTTCTGGTAGTTTCTGTAATAATCAATGCATCATATATTTAAATCTTTTCTACATGTCTCATAGCAAAGTATTTTTGTAACCACGATTTTTTTGTTAAGAAAATTTATTTTTAGTTTAATCATCCGCAAATGAGGATGTATGGTTAATTTACATTTCACTTTTTTCAGTCAGATACAAACAGTTTTTTTTTATGTAAATCATGTCTCTTTTAAATAGTAGGCTAATATTTTCATATAGAATTTGACACAAATTCCACCACAAAATTGGTATTTTAAAGATACGAAACTCTCGGATCAAAGCACTTTAAACCCACAACTTTGCACTTTAATTTTGTAAAATTTTCGGAGAAAAACCCCTGGACTTCCCGTTTTCGTTGGGGGGTATTTCATACTACCCAAATCTCCCGCTGTGTGGGGGGGCGCAAATGTTAAGCGTCGCCAAGGGCGCGGCCATACCTAGATACGGCCCTGGTGCCTGTTACATAACGGTTGGGAGAAAGTTTTCCCACACGTTTTAAAAAAATGCTGGACCAAACTGCTACCCGGTGAAATAGCGAATAATGTGAAGTCAGGTGACGATCCTAATAGTTTGATACCGTTCAGTTTAGTGAGGCAAAAAATGTTGGAAATACCAAATGAATAAGCGGTGGTCTCAGACATGCTAAGTTCTTTATCACAAACTTCTTTGAGTGACCAAGAAATTAGAGTTTGGATTGAAAATGATGATGCATTATTGCCGCTTGAAGATAATACGTTGGAAATAAGTGACAGCGAAGAGCATCTAGTAATTTGAAGACTGTGAAATATGAAACCGCGATTAACAGTTTAAATGTGGTCTTAAAGTGGGCGGTATAGAAAAGGAATTTCCTTTCAATGATATCTTAGTGCTGTAGAGGTTAAAAGAAAGTGCTTTCTTGATGAATTAAAAAATGTTAAACAAACCAAAGTCACCAGTTTCTTTAATGAAAAGTAGTTTTTAATAATTTTTGTACTTGTTGTTTTTTGTGTGTACAAATATAATGTACTAAAATATTTAAAATAAACATGTTTCAGTAGTCCGAAATTTTCACTACTCTGAATCGGTCTGGTTTTTATTGGTTCGGATTATCGAGGTTCTACTGTATATCATAATAATTTTTATTGCAGAAATGACAAAATAATGCAGTTCAACCCAAACCAACCAATAGAATGCAATCCTGTAAAAGGCGTTGGACTAAATTCCTATTTTTTAAACATGGGATACGAGTGTCACGATCTTACGCAATTGTCACTTCAAACGAGAAGAGAAAAAATGAAAAAATTGTTAATCCAGGATTTTTTGCAAGAAGAAAAGGATTTAAATGAAGTCGATTTAGGATACATTAACACACAACCATAATTATTTTATTATTTTTGTCAAATGAAACTTCAAATTTAAGAAACGGAAAAATTATTGTTAGTACCCAAATTGTGGTATAAGTTTAGAGACTTTAAAGACTCAAAAAATCATAATTTAATAAAAATACCTTTCTTTTCATAATATCTAAGTAGAATTTTACGGCATTTTGTAGCTAGGGGATCAAATACTATCTGCTGCTCATCTTCAAACTATCACGGTTGGTCCGTAACAGGGATTTTGCGAATATTTGCATCCGCATTCACAATTGCGGAACTTTCGCATCAATTTGGACATCTACTTACGCTTCTGCATTAATTCTATGCGGATGCGGATGTCGCACAAGTTGCGCTACAAGAAAGAAATTAGGTGGGGCCAGCTAGTGATCATTGACAAATAGAAGCGAAAATTCCGTTCGGTGACAAGTTCCAACTTCAACGCGTTAGTATCATCTGTTCCCAGGTCCGTAAGAACCCATAAGTAGTCCGCAACAATAAAAACCGGACAATCTAATGAAAAATATCAAAAATTAACAGCATTTTTCATTTATTTTAGAGCACACAATCGTGTTAGAAACACCCTTCTACAACAACGCTTAGCATTTTCATCATCACTTATTACTCCTCAAAACTTTGCCTGAAGCGTTATAAAATTTTCCATAAAACTAGTAACACAATAAAAAGTAGTGCTCTCAATACGCGTATTTTTAAAAAGCTATGTGCCAATTTGGACCCTGAGAACAACTCGTTATTATTTAATTTAAAAGTCCGTTGGCTTGTAAAAAACATGTTGGTATGGGCATAGTTTAAAGAATATGCAATATATGAGTTAGGTCACTTGCATATAAATCTTTGATGTTTTGGCTTCAAAGACAGCGTGCGGCGTATCCGCCGATCGCGAACCGACAAAAAAGTTTTAGGGGTTATTTGTGTAAATGATACCAATACCATTTATTTAAGCGTTTCCATTATCGTCATTGTCGGAACGAAGAGTAGATTTT
>JAHBCN010020942.1:0-14649 GCA_019359885.1 Listronotus oregonensis | reverse complement strand
TTTTGAACAAGTTTTTGCAGGCATGCAAGTTACTTTGCTTAATTTAAAACAAAAGCTCTGTGATTATTTCCCGAAGAAATTCAAAACAGTTACGACAGTTAAGATGGATATTGAATCCGTTTTTAGCCGTTTCCCTTTTCCCAACATGCTGAAATACCAAATAAACATGAAAGAAAAAATTATTGAAATATCAAGTGATGGAATTTTTTCAAGCTGAAATTTTTTTCCCAAAACCCCCGGACGAATTTTGGCCCAAAAAAGATGCAGGAATACCCTCAGTTGGCGAATGAAGCTGTAAAATTTTTGGGTTTCCCCATTTGTAACATCATATTTATGTGAGTTAAGTTTCTCGTCTATGACTGCCAAAAAAAAAAAGTGAGAAATCGTCTCGTACTTGAAAACGATATAATTGTTGTGTCTCAAATACACAGCCTAGATTTGAAAGACTAGTTTAAAAAAACAGGCGCATGGGTCTCATTAACATTGTAATATTTGACTTTATTTTTTTCTTTTATTTTTAAGGATTTTTTTAAGAACTTTTAATATTTATTTTTTTATGTTTCGTTTGATAATTAATTGTTAATTTTTATTTACGGCTTTATTAAAATAAAAATAAAAGATTTAACAAAGTAGTGTTTTTGTCTTTTTTTGGGAAATTTCCGGCGACCCCCCTACCCCCTTCACGCCCCCAGGGGGTCGGACCCACACTTTGGGAAACACTGGTCTACAACAATAAAAGTGTCGTAGGTAAATTGTTTAAAAACTTTTGTAATTCGTATCTTCCTGTAAGCACTAATGAAATGGTATTTTAAAATAGGGTTTGGGTTTACAAAATTTTATTGACCGATCCCAAAAACATGATAGTGCCAGAACAGTTAGTTAAATACAATAAATTATATTGGGTCCAAAAAAGCTGCGCTAAGCAAAATGCTGGGTGTGATATTTTGGTTATATAATTTAATGTAATTATTCTGCCCCTGCGGTTGGCATCTCAAATGCAATAACTGTCTAAACGCAAAAAAATAGAATAAAAAAAATCAAATTAATCCGAATAATTTTCTAAATGTCTGGTTTATTATCTTAAAATTTAAAAATATAATTAAGGTATAATATAAAATAACAAAAAACTTATACACAAATATTAAAAAAAAATAAAATATAAAACAACACTTACATGTTTCTAGGACAATTAAGCAGTATTTTATACTGAAAACAGTTGTTTTTACAGACTTAACCACAGACAAATAAGAAATAGCAAGAATTCAAATGTGGTGGGTCTTTAACCTAAAACCTTAAAATTGTTGTTCAGATAATTTATTATCACGCCATCAATTAATTATACCTGTTTCATGGTCTCTCTTTTTTCGGTAAACCAGAAAGCCCATGTTTCTCCCTTTATTCCTTTTTTGTATACATGTGATTAAAGATAAAGTAATTTTAATAGGATTCTTGTTGTAGAGACGGTACAGATAAATTGTAGAGGCCCCCTTTAGGTAGGAGGTAAACTGCGGAGAAGCAAATAGGTACAAAATAATAATACGAAATATAAGTTTAGGTTTCTTCATTCAATTCAATTGAGTAGAAAAAATAGTGTATAAAATTACAAAAAAGTATCTCTTCCAAACGCGGACTGCGTTTTACAAAATCTATTTCTATTTAATTAAAACTCATTAGACAAATGACACATGACTTTTTCCTATATATGAAACGCATTTCACAAAATTTATTCTTGAAATTTCTCCACCAGAACCAATCACCGTTTTTTAAAACACTATTTTTTTTGAAAAAGTACAATGAAGTATTCGGGTATTGCCACGTTCACTTATAATAAATTTGAAAGGGGATGGGTAAAGATCTACCATTTTTTGACCTATTATATTCTTAAAATTCAAATTTTCAATTTATTATGTTTATAATAAGTCCAAGTATCTTTATTTACATCTACAATAAATTTTAAAAAAAATCAGAATAAAATCCAAAAAAAATCCTTTAAACTTCCATTTTATTAATTTTAACACGTTTTTGATTTTTATTTTAAAACATTATTTATTTATGAGGAAACCCAAAATAAATAAACTCTATTTATAAGCTTATTATGTGTTATTTAAAGAAAAAAAAATATTTGGTGTTTTTAAAATAAAAGATCAAAAAACTTAAAATGGAAAAATTAAAAAAAATGAAAGATTAAAGTTTTTTTGGTACTTAAACGATTTTATTACCAAATCATTGTAGATGAAATAAAATTTTGGGCTTGTTATTAATATAATAAAATGGCCCAATGAAACCTTGAATTTTTTTTCGAATTGGTTTGTTCTACAGAAGTCGGAACAGTCAGAAACTGTCAGGTTTCTGCGAAATCAACTGTCCGCGTTCACACAAAAGTTTCTGGATTGTTTAAAAAAACTTGGGTGGTGTTCTCACACGCTTGGTTTTAAACTGTCAGGAGGTTTGGGATCCATTACAAGTTAATTGTCAGGGATGCGCAGTCTCAGTGGGAAAATTTTTGACAGATAAAAAAAACAGGGGGTTAACTTTATTTTTTTTAGTAGTGTTTGTTCGTTTTTTTTCGTTATGCTATATATATTTATTGGTTTAAAAAAAGGGAAGACAAAAAAATTAGTGATTTCAATTTTTTGGATAATGGATTTTTTGATACGAAACGGACCGGACTCTGACCTTGAAAAACTTGTAGAGGAAAGGATCGGGCCAAAAATCTTTTTTTTTTAATGACTGTTCCTCAAATTAACAAAAAAAATTTGTATGGTTATCCCTTTTAAACCAAAAAAAAATAAAAAAAATCAGGTTTTCTTCTTCCATCTTTACTTCTTTTCGATCATTTAAAAAAAAACCTGAAATTAACCACTGATAAATATCTGTCAATTTTATACAACTGGTTTGAAACCGTTCAGAAAGGACCTTCACATTCACGTTGGTTTGAAAACTGTCACAAACTTGTTATGGTTTTCTGAGAGAACAAACCTTATGATGGGAAAAAAAAGGCCTACTTTATCGACCTTCTTTTCCATATTTTTTTTAAAGATGTATTACTATTAAAAGCAAAAAGTATACAGACCACCTTGTCGTTCAATCGCCATAAAAACCTTAATATCCCTCCTTTCCTTCTTAATTCTCCCAATTTACCTGTCAGTTTTAAATCCTTTTTCGGTCGTCCTTTTTCCCGTGTCAAAAGATTAAACCCTAATTTACCGCCCGCCCTCTTTTATTCACGGTTACTTTCACTTTTTCCTTCGTCGCGAGACATAAAACCACACTCCCCCGCGAACTGCTTATAAACCGAACTTTGGCCGAGATTCGCGTCAGACCCCGCCAAAGGGTAGGGCCCTTTTACACTCGCAATTTCACGGTTACGTTTATTGTTATTTTGTTGCGCGCCCAAAAATCCCCAAAAATGGGGAAACCCAGAAAGCGCGAAAGCGGCCCTCCACACTGCTTTTACGACTTTCCCCGGGGATATAGACCCATATAAAATCCGGGGGCCCCCAAAGGAAAGTGTAATCAAACAATTGAAAAAATTTGTGGAAAATTTTATCGTCAAATTCAAGTTTCGCAAAAATATCTGGTTTCTTTTAAAAATTGAGGCATCTGAAATATTTACATATACTAAGGCTAGAGCCGAAAAAAGTCATCAGTAATATGAAGTTTCCCCCAACTTCATTTATGAAAGTTCACTTTTTTTTTTAACCGATCCCCATTTTCGCTTAAAAAAAAACCATTTCTCTGCATATTGTTTACCGATATTGTTAGAATCATGCAGAGAAATGGTTTTTTTTTTTTAAAAAAAACCCACATCGGTTAAAAAAAATAAAGAAATCAATTTTTTTATAAATGTTTGGGAATTTCTTTTTTTTTTTTTTAAGAGAAATAGTGACGTACCATCAATATTTGCCAAAAAAATTTAAAAATTCCGTACGAACGTAAAAAAAAAGTAGTACACAAAAAAAATCCCTTATACATATTACATGTATCCAAATTTTAAAAATATCTAAAGTGGTATTTATTTAATAAAAAAATTTTTATTTTTAAAAATTTTAACCCGTATCTAAAACTTAGGCGTTTAGGACATACGTTCATATGAATTTTCTTCTTAAAATGGACCCAAAAATTGCCCCCTTAAAATTAACATTCAAATAAAAAAACCCTGCATAAAGTAAGCGCTCGAAAATTTGACCCCTTTTACTGCCCCGGTATTCCCCTAACTGTCAGCCCTTTTCATTAGACACCTTAAGGGTTCAAATTTAAGGGGCCCAAAAATGGCTGACATATTATCGTGGATTTTTTTCCCCAAAAAAATTTTTCTTTCCCCCTTATCGCTACTCCCTGTACCCAATAGGTTGTCAGCCTCGCGGGAACATAATTAACAATACTAAATACATTTTTTCGGAAGAAATCCATTGTTTTTTTGGCTCTAGCTCTCCGTCTACAAGAAAGCTGTTGGTAAAAAAAATTTTAAGGGAGGGTTTTTAAAAAAAATTAAAATTTTACAAAATCTGGAATTTACGAAAAAAATTTGATTAAATTCATGATAAAAAAAAACAAAAAAGGTTCCTTTTGGAATTATGGGGGGGGTTAAGCAAAAAATTAAATTTTTTGCAAATTCCAAAATAAAAATTTTTTTCCCAAAATGTACTCCTTGGGGGCCCAAAAGCATCTCTTATATTCGGTTGGGTTCCAAGTCTTACTTTTTAATAAAACATTTTGAAAACCCGAACTGCCACTGGAGACACCCAATATTGATCAGGTTTTTTATAAACCACAGATGACCTGTGTACAACATACCACTCATTATTATAACAAAAAAATTTAGACCGTTAAAAATTTTATGGCATTAAAACTCCATCGATTAATTAAAACATTTTACTTTTTAATCCAGTCTGCAAATTAGTTTTTTTTTTAAAAAGGTGAAGATACAATTTAATTCTCACCGATATTGTTGTTTTGAGTACACTTAAAAAGGAATGGGTTTTCTATAGACATTAGGTAATTACACATCTAATATAGTAAAGGAGATACACAAGAATCACAATTAGTAATTTCTAAAACGTTATTCTTACTCTAATAGAAAAACAGGGCCTCTCTTTGGGGACTAGCAGAGAGATGTGCCAACCCGCTTATATTCAAATACTGCAGTATTGCTCGGATGCAAATTATCAAACCTGCATAATAAAAAATGTTAGCATTAATATTTTTGTTTATTAGGCTATTGAAAATAAAAGAGGTAACAGGAATTATGGTTTTTAGATAGATAGATAGATAGATAGATAGATAGTTTATTTCATGTTTGTACAAAAAAGTTTACACATGTCAAAAAAAAAATATAGGTACAAAAAAATATATATATATGCATGTATACATTGAAACATAAGAGCTAAAAACTTCACTAAAAAAAACGGATTAAAAAAATATAATTCACAAAAACACTCTTAAAAAAAAAAAAAAAATTTTAAAAAAAAAAACTAACCAAAATTTAAAAATTAAAATACTTAAAAAAAAATTTAAAAAAATTTAAAAAATTAATCAAAAATTTTTGTACAGAATAAAAACCCGTCCCACAAGGAAACTTTAATTTTTGTTTAAATTGTGAAGTGGTAAAAATTTGATTTTGAGGAAATATAGCTTTATAGCAACAAATTCTGGACCATTTTTGGGATCTTTTAACCTACATACAATGAACATTTTTTTTCGCGTGTTGTACTCGTGCAGCTCACTATGAGACTTGTATTTTTCATTTTTCCTTCATCAGCAGATTTTCAAGCAAACACAGGAAACGAAAATTTTTTAAAAATTTTAAAAGGGATTTGCAGTCCTCCCCATAGGATAAGCCCCCATCGTCCTTACTGCCCTTCTCTAAGGCCCCGGGGCCCGCCCGACAGGAATGACCCCCACAATCACCCAGAAAAACCGAGTTCCAGAGCATAATACATCCTAAGACGTGCCCAACGGGGAAACTAAACCCCTAGTGAAAGGATTTTCCCCGGTCCCCCTCCCGAATCTCAGGCATCAAACTTTAATTTTTTTCAATTTTAAGAAAGCGTACATGCTCCAGACACTGCGGCTGACCCGAAAGATCGCGCATTGAAAAAACCATAGTATGGGTCTTGTCATTATTAAGTAGCAGCCCGTTCGCCCCGAACCATTCCTCAACACTAGACCGTGCCACAGCCAGCCCCTCAACACTCTCCGCAAGTGTCTCCCCACTCCTGGAAAGAGACGTATCATCCGCAAAGAGAGTAAACGCAGCGGATGGATCAACTGAGGGTAGATCATTAATAAATATTAAAAAGAGTAATGGCCCCATTATCGATCCCTGCGGAACACCCACACCAATCTCCCTCCTCTCAGACGACACACCCCCCACCCTGACGACTTGGGATCTGCCCTCCAAATAAGATTTTAAAAATTGTACACTATCAGCGTGGAAGTTTTGAGGGCCTAAATATGAAATATACAATGTGCTATTAAATTTAGGCTTGCCTTTTTAAGAATGGAGTAAATTTGTCATCTTAAAAATTATATATTATCTCAAAATCTATACATTTTTAGCAAAAATCCGCAGAGGGCTCTTTTGTAGAGAATAAAATCTCCTATCGAAATGGTACATTCTAAAGTTGAAAAAATAATATTGCAAAATAAATGCATAAAACCAATTTAACAAATTTTTTTCTCCTTGACACTGACGGATATGTACGCGCGTACAAATCTTAAGATAATGTCTAAACAGATCTAAAAATATTTTAAAATAAAAAAATATAACACTTTTTTAATAATGCAAATTTTTTCATAATATCTCAAAAAAAACGAAACAAAATAGAGCCGTTGTCAAAACAGCATTAAATTTATAATTAAATTACTTCAATTTTTTCCATTTAACCATCTTTCTATCTGCTATAGTTTTCAAAATCCCAATAAATTCTCTACCAATTGTGTACATGTATACCTATCCCAGTATAGGCCGATTCCCCTCTAGGGGTTTTAACCAGGAGTTATCACCCCGGGTGAAAAGCTTCGAGTTTTGAGATTCACACCTGTGAGTCATGGGTAAGGTTTAAAACTCATGCCTTTTTACCCGCCAAAATAGGATCGGTTCTAAGGCTATGGAAAACAAAAAAATGAAACTTGACTGATCAAAATATGTTGACATCAGTAGCAATTTTTGTTTTTTTTTTTTTTTAAATTAACATTAGAAGTGGTAATAAAAAATAATTATTTAAATTAAATTTTTCCCCATCTTTTGTCGTCTTAAATGAAAAAGTAACACTTTCCGCACTTGTTAGGAAAACAACTACAGAAGGCACTTGCATTTAAGGCCAAACAAAAACAGATTATAGTTCGTTAAACAGTATATGGTGGAGCGATTCCGTAAGTCTATCGTGTCGTTTTTTTTTTGCGTAGAACCAGATCAAACCTGTTAGGTTTCTTTGAGTATGTCACCGGGCACATGAAATCGTATTTTACGACATTTTTTTGTTGTCTCGAACTTTTTAAATTAATAAAAATTGATTTTTTTTAACTTGTAAAAAAATTGATTTTTTTTTTGTTTCCACCGCCATAACTTTAAAACTATCAAAGATACCGAATTTTTTTTTGTGTGAAATTAAAGCCCACACTGTAGCGCTTTTAACCTTATAAACAGTTTGGGCACAATTCGCACTTTCATTCCTCTAAAAATCATATAAACTTGTAGCGTTTAAAGCTACAAGTTGTTGTTTTATATACTTTTCTTCATAATAATAATATTATATTCAATTAGTATCAACGGCAATTAATTATTTTCTTATACAAATAAATTTAACGATTTCTAAACCTGTTTTATTAAATAATAATTGCGGCACCGCTGCCCTTTTCCACGTAACGCCTGCTCGACTAAAGCCGTTTCAGATCGCTTTACTGATAACGCTTCGATATGTGGGTACGATCACGGTACGATTAGCAGCAGAGTTTGTACCAGCGAGAGAATAGGTTCTCTTTTCCTGCTCAGGCGGTTTTTTTTGCAATTCACGTGTGATGCATTAAAATTTGCATATTTTCTGGTGGTATGGCGTGCTATGGTCAACTGGTGATGTTTTATCAGGACTATTAACGGTTGATTTGCAAACAGGTATGTTAAAATTCTAATATAATGATAAATGCTATTTTCTTTCAATTTTCAAATCTAGTTTTATCCAAGTCATCTTGCTAATTTTGGGTGTTTTTTATAGCAGTGTGCAATGTTCATTTCCTCTGTAGGAGTAGCCACTGACTTTCTCCGTTGGTAGCCTGAAACCCGCATTTATGGTGAGTTAATTCATACTTAAAATACCCATAAATATCTGTATAATACTGAGTTTATTATCACTATAAATTGTTTGGTCTTTAGTACGAATTTTAAGGGTCCTAATACTGTTTTTCTTCAAACAGGGTTTGTTTTTACGATTTTTTCGTTTGGTAAATTCATCCAGTTTCGACAATCGTTCCTGTATGGTTTGGCTCTTCACGTGACCACTACTAGCGTAGGAGCAGGGCGTCGTCCAGCAGCCATTTTGTCCGAAACCAACCGGAAAACAGGTTTTACCTTTCCTTTTTTTTATGGGGAATACCAACATCTGCGCGGCATATTTTTTGTTTACCTATTTATTTTAAAATTGAAATTTTATTATTTTTTAAAAACTAAGTAATTAACCTACATTTGATGACATGTTTCTCTTTTATTCTAATATTGTTTGTCAATAATGTAAAACAAGTATCAAAATTGTAAGAACCGATCTGATAGGGAAGTTAATTTTTTAGTTGATTTAAAAGGGGGTTAATTGCGCTTATAATATTACGGATGCTTGATCAAGTACACGGTATTATGCGTATTACATCAGGAATAAAGATTGCGTTAAGTTTAATAAAGATAATGCGTCAGGGAGGTCCATTTCTAAATTAATTAAAATTATATTTTTTATAGTTTATTCCTTAAGCATATGAATAAAAACCATTTATTTTAACTGACTGTTTATGAATTTAAATTCCTACCTTTGTGAAATTACTAACAACAGCTTAATCTCTAAACTTGGTTAATTTCGGTGTTTCCCACCAAGTTAAATTCTAATTAAAGGTAACCGAATAAAAGGAAATACCGTGGCGCCCATCTTTTTTTCTTAATTAATTATCTTACCTTAATTAGGTACATTGTACTCACGACATTACTGCTTTACCAGGCGAATAGCTAAGCCGAAGCAAATGTAACCTGTTCTGTAAGTGTTACAGAATAGGTTACGTTACAAACTAAAAATAAATATTTTTGGTATTGAAATTTTCACCAATCGATAAACTTTTTTATTTTTGAAAATATTTTCATACATGCAGCGAAGAAAATATAGCCAAATAATAACAAAAGCTTTTGAAAAAAAAAAAATTTCCTAGAGCGTATCGTTTGGCAACAGCGATTTTTTTTTCAGGCGTAAAAAAGTATTATCGGGACCCAATAGTTCCGCATGCGGATAGCGTGCGTAGTTAAGTAATACATTAGTAGTGGTGGTTGTCGAAATTTAGAGTGTGCTGTATGTATTTAAAATTTTAAAACAATGAAGCGAATTATTTGTAAGAACATTGTGTATGATGGATACAAATCTGTTTTAAAAAGACCTAGAACAGCTATTCTCAACCGCTGGTCGAGCGACCACCATGGCACAAGTGGTCCGCGGAGAAATTTTACTAGTCCGCGGACAATTTTCGATCCGCGAAAAAAAATTACTTATTAAAAAAAAACAATAATAACTATATTTTGGTCCGTGGGCCAAAAAAGGTTGAGAAACGCTGACCTAGAATACAAGGGTTGTTATCATTACTATTAAGTGCTGAAAAAAGGCAGGACAATCTAGCAAAAAAAAAAAAATCTGTCAAAAAGATGATATTTTAAATGGCGAAATTAAAATAAAATATCATAAAGACTGTCGCAAAACTTACACAGATTCTCAAAACTATTATCATAATTTGCAATCAGACCGGGGCGCCGCGCCGGTCCTTCAAATTATTGTGACACTAAACTTAAATGCGATAGTTTTAATATTAGAAAAATGTGTTTTTTTTGCAGCAATAGTAAAAATAAAAAGAAGAAAAGTTATATAAAAAATCTGTTTAAACAAGTAATTTAAATATTATTAGGTACCCTCATATACATACTATCCGATTCTTGAGAGAAGAGACCCACGTCATCGACAGTCTTCACGTCAGTTAGCTAAAATGGTTGTTGTAAAGTAAAAATTATATGAAATACAGAGACCGGGAAACATAACCTCTATGGTTTGTTGTGTTGTCATGCTGTCAAACATTTTGGGGTTTGTGGGCCCCTAAGCGTGATTATCTATATTTTTAAACAAAAAATTGTATCACAAAACTATTCGAGAAACAGGAAAACAAGGCGAGGGGCGAGGGGTATGCTGATTTATAAAATACACACCGGAAAAATGCCTCGTTAAAAAAGTACAAGTGAAATCGAGTTTCCTTCATGCGGAAAAAGTTGTGAATTTAATCAATATTCTTCATTGGAACTGAACTAACATGCTGAAGGACTATTTATGAAACTGTACTTGTGTTAAAATAACGCCAGAAAAGTGTCTTGTTAAAAAAGTAAACATACAAGTGAAATTGACAGTTTTCTTTTCCAAATGCAAAAAAAAATGTGAATTTAATCATTATTCTTCATTGAAACTGAAGGACTATTTATGAAACTGTATTTGTGCGGTATTGAATTGTTGTTCATAAAGTTCATGAGTAGGTGAACAAAGTGAGGGAAGAGCAAATTTTAGGGTTTTTACCCCTGTGAAAAATAACATTTCTTTTAAAAGACTTATTTATTGAGTATTAGTGGCCAAAACCAAGGAAAGTACATAGTTGTAGCTGTTATTTTTCATTCTAAACCATATTGTGGTTCTTACTTATCGAACTGTCCCTACTTGTGTTATTTTAATATTCTTTAGGGGCTTATAAGTATAATTATGAGTATTATAAATATTATATTATAAAAATATTAATAAATATTATAAAATCTCATATTTGAATAAAAGAGTAAAAATACACATTTCTACTTTGTCATACGATTTTTTATTTGGTGCTTTCACATAATTACCTCCAATACAGCAGAAAGTGGAAGTAAAGGTCCATCGTTACGTTTTTCCTCTTCAAAATAATGGATTAAGGATAGAACCAATCCCTGAGATTGGGAACTCAGTGGTTTTCCTTTCATGTTTTGTCGTCAAAACAAAGTTGAAAACACTACAAACTTTCAATTTGAGCTCTTAAAAGAACTATTTGTGATGTGATAGTGAAATAAAAACAGTAAATAGGATAAAAATGCTACGAAAAATTGAAAATTGCCAAAGAAAACGAATAAACGCTCTTCCAGCGCAGGAAGACAGTCATAAATGACATTTTAATAACGTTTTTCATTGACTCGCACTGACTACACTCAGTGTATTTCCATTGCTCTTTAGTCCCATAGCAAAGACAAAGACAAAAATAATAAAAATTGCACTCGGTGCAAAAAAGTGTAGTCAATGGAAAACGCTAAAAGATTTGACATATCATGGGCCGCCCCCTTTCACGTTTGAACGTACCGAGTAATCTATCTCTTTTTAGCTCAATGCAAATTATAATAACGTATGTCATTGATGCACTGCCAATTCTCTCTCTTATTTTATTGAGAGGAATAAGGACGAATTATCAACAGATGATGACGTGGGTCTCTTCTCTCAAGAATCGGATAGTAGTTGGTATATTAGTATATTTATATTAGTTTATATTTTGTACTGAAACAAAATACGAATTTTAATTTTATCCTTATAAATCCTGTTTAGGGTATTTATTTTTTTACATAGTACTGATTTTCTTTAGGTAGTAGAAAAGCTACCTATCAAAAAAGTAATAAAGCTGCCAGGAACAGGAACGACATTAATATGATATCTAAATTACGTGGCTATAAAGATTTATTTGCGTTTGATGAGAAATATCATAAATTATGTTACAGCCACTACATCTCTGAAAGAAACATAAAATCGCACAAAAATAGGAAAACGGTTTCCGAACCTACACGAAAATAGTTCGACAATATCTACCTTTTCTGCGAGTATTGGTAGTGATGTTCAGATAGATCTTTTACTTCCCAAAGAAATGTCCAAAATTTAAACTTTATTAAGAGCTGCTGCCATAATACGTAGTGCA
Source organism: Listronotus oregonensis (assembly GCA_019359885.1). NCBI lineage: Eukaryota > Metazoa > Arthropoda > Insecta > Coleoptera > Curculionidae > Listronotus > Listronotus oregonensis. The sequence continues at coordinate 2,448 of JAHBCN010020942.1, read as the reverse complement.
ATGGCTTTATGTCAACCAAAATTGAATTTCCAACATGTACTTGTGTGAAAGAAGAACTAAAATGTTTAAGGAGTGTAAATTTCGTTCCTGCAATATCATTATTAAAGATTTTAAGGCAGAAATGGATTAAATTTACGTAAAAGTACTAATGAAGCGCCTAAATAACTACTTACATATTACATTTTTGGGTCTGTAAAAAATCACCCACGGAATTGGACGATTTTTAAATTTGCAATGAAAAAATATTCTTTAAGTATTATTATTTAAGGCAAAAAATGCGGATGATGTAGTTTTCACCAAGAAAAGCGCAATAAAAATTCTAAAAATTGGTCATTATTTGACATTTTATTTTTACTATTTACGATTTACATGTAATAAATTCATGCATCGCTTCAAATATTATTAATTTATAATAAAAAACTTTGCCGTTACCATAAGGATAATTTTCATTAAATCAAAAATATTTGAATTTCAAGCCAGTTACAAATATAATTAGTGAAAATAAAAAGCCGCTTTAACTAACCAGCACTAATCATGACCGACCAGAACGGCGCATTTATAATAAAAAAAATTACAATTTAACGAGGAAAACCTAACCGGAACTAACCAGAACTAGATCATAGTTTGAAAGTTGTTGTTTGTTAGTTCTGGTTAGTTTTTTATATAAAAAACAACCTTCAATAATAACAAATTATTACAAAAAGTCTGGCAACATTGCTTATTCAAGCAGCATTCAGACATGTCAATGAATAGCTTCGTATCATCTCTTTATATGGAAAAAAAGAATTATATATTCCTGTTTAAAAATACCTTTAACGAAGCCCTAGTTTATATTTAATGTATGTACTATATTTCTCAAATTTAATTAAAAGACACAAAGCATCCGCAATTTTTTGTTGCTAAAAATGTTTAAAAAATAATGAAGTTTTGAATGTATAATCAAAAAAATAACGAATCCCGTGGGTGGTTTTCTTTACCAGCAACCAATAAAAAAAAGTTGAATAAACCTACTTATTAGGTGGGTAATTAATAACAATGATTGATATTTTTATATGGGTTTCAAAATCTACCCACCTGTTTTGGATATTTAAAATGTTTTCTTTTCTAAACAACTTAAGCAGCCCTTAGATCTGCGTTTAAACCTGTTGATACAACTTTAAGTACCTACTACACTTCCACCGGACCGTAAGATCTTTGTAGTCGGCCGGCTCGCTAAGCCCAAGCGCGCAAAAATATGACTTTGGCCGTTAAAAAAATATTACTGACTCAAAACTATAAAAGGAATCTAAAAAATTTTTGTTTTAAAAACTTTTTTTAAACATTAGCTACAATTTATACGCAGCATGTATGTATAAATTTTCAATAATAAACTTTTTTCTCGATTGCCTAAAATTACGCTACTAAAAATAACAATTTTGAGTTTCGTACTATTTTAAAAATTTAACAAAAAAATATCAGCTTCAAGTGGGACGTTGTTTGAAGCGCTTTTGTGTCTACTTTAATCTAAAAAAAAAATTAACTTGATAGCATGAATATTATTAAAGATAGAGCAGTGGAGAAGTTAAAATACGTGTTTTATTGAAAACCGATTTTTTTGGATTTTTTCGAAATAAAAAAACTCTCGACCACTAAAAAATGTCGTAAAAAGTGATTTCGTGTACACGATTACCTTATTAAAGAATCCCACTAAGTCTGGTTTGGTTCTACGCCGGTTTTTTTTTCTCGATAACTAAGCGACTTTTCTTCCAAATTTTACTCCACTAATATACTTACCAAAGGTCATAATCAACCACCATAACCAGCTGTTATCTTTTGAAGCCAGTTCGGTAGAGTGCTGTACGATAAATGTCCACTTAGCGAGTGATAATCCAAAGCCTGATAGTGCTCCATATCTTGAAGCGATGGTGTGGCAGAAACACATCAGCAGAAGGAAACCAATCCAGTTAAAGATGAAAGCGACTATATAAATAATGACACTTTAATGTAAAAAAAAACTTCATCAGAATAAAATAAAACTTCAAAATAAAAAATTAATAATTAGGTGTATTATGTTTAATAACACACACTGTATAAACGATTGGTAGCATCAGCAACTAAAAAAAAACTAACAAAAAAAAGTATTTTGCGTAACTTTTTGTGGAAAAAAAATATAATACAGTAGAACATCTATAAGTCAAACATCAAGGGAGACGCCAAAAAATTTCGAGTTATAGAGTTTTCGATTTATGTAGGATTTCGACTTAGGCGGATTTTGATTGTAGACGTTAAGATTAATTTTTACTAATATTGATTTAAAAAGGGGCAATAAAAAAAAATTTAAGTTACAGTAGTAACAAACATAAAGGTTTTAAAATAAAACATTGCTATGTTCGAAATACAGAGGTCCAAATTAATTTTTCGAGTTGTAGATTGATTGATTATTTCGACTTAATAGAGGGTTAAGATTTC
>JAHBCN010020941.1:0-14591 GCA_019359885.1 Listronotus oregonensis | reverse complement strand
GGAATTCCTTAAATTTTGTTTTTTTTTCATTTTTTTTTCTCTTGAGGCCAATACCATCTGAAAAAGGTGTGGTTCCTTCCACGCGGCCGTCGCATCCGACTAACGCAATGCGACTAACGCATGCGGCCGCCGTTTAATCAGGTGGTTTCTTAGGACCGCGGCTCAAACTCGCGATAGCAAAATTATTAGTTTAAAGGAAATAATTCTTGGTAAGAGTCCTGATGGATGATCTAGCAATATATTTATTGTTAGAAGAAAAAGAGGCTGACGAAATATTATTACAATTAGCCAACCTGAAACATAGCAATACCCCTATATATCCAATATTTCAGCAAAGACGCAATGAGGGTTGTTATTCTACATTAATAAATCGACATCTGCAACAGGATGAAGTAAAATTTAGAAAATATTTTAGACTGAATAAAGCAGAGTTTAGTTTTATTCTTGACTTAATAAAAGACGATATATAGTCCGAGCCGACAACATAGTTGAATATCCAATAACTCCAGAGGAAAAATTAGCCATTGTATTAAGGTAAATTTTACAGGGTTGTACCAAGTTCGAGTCTTATCATTAGGATCTGGAAGAAAAATACGAGGTCTTACTTATTTTTGGGAAAAAAAACGATTTTTTTCGCGATTTCGTTTATTTTTTTTATGACTTTATTTGAATGGATGTAACAAAATAACTTTTACATTTTCATTGCTATTTTTTCTGTTCTACAAGATAGTGTTATTAGATTTATACACCGACGTTTCGTCTTTGAGCTGCCATAATTAACTTTTTTTTTTTAAATACGGCCCCGGTTTTTTTTATTATGTATTTTAGGAGCTATTAATTTTCCCAAAAAACCAATAATGTTTGCACTTATTCGAAAAATTTATAATAATGGAAATTTTTTCATAAAAAACCATAGGTAGAGAGAGTCAGACAATATATTTTTGGCAGGATCTTGGGAAAACATTAAACTGATTTTTAATAAGTGCGAAACATCATTGGATTTGGGATCTTAAAAGCTCTTAAAATACGTAATAAAAAATCCAGGACCTCATTTAAAAAATTAAGTTTCAATTTTTAACAATTAAAAAAAAACACCGGACATTCCACACAAAACAACACAAACAAAATATCAGTCGCAGACACGACTGCGGCTACACTGCTTCTTCAGCAGTCCAGTCGCATCAATCGCAGTCGTTGACAGCGGACGCATACGACGGCCGCTTGGAAGAAACCAGGCACATTTAAAAACATGAGTAGGAGTGCTTTCCGGCTAACGTAGTGCGTTAGCCGTATGCGGCGGCCGCGTGGAAGGAAACATACCTTGAAATGTATTTGGGTGGGTCCCCTGTGTTACTTTTTAGATAAAAAAAATTTGGATCTGCCTTTGCAAAATAATAAATTTTTCATATGTAATAAGTGACATAGAAAATGGAACACCGAGTATTAGTGCTGTAAAATAAAGCACACTTTTACGCTTTATAGGTCTACTTATAAATGGAAAATGATTAATATCTGAATTCGAAATTTCGCAAAATAGCTGAGATATCCCACCTTAATGTTAATAATGTGTCGAAGCTCCTATGTTCACTACACATTCGTTAAGTCGTCATGGCATTGATTAAATTAGGTGATTGACGTCCTCTTGGTGTTTGTATCCCGGGCCATCTGTATTTAGTTTTGTAGAGCCTCGAATGTTTGTGGAGGGTGTGGTGAATTTTGCAACCTTCTTCCCGTCATATCCCATACATGTTCGATGGGGGAAAGGTCTGGAGATCGAGGAGGCCACTGAAGCCGATTTACACCGGACGCTTCTAAAAAGTCTAAACTAACACGTGCGACCTGAGGTCGTGCATTGTCCTGCTGAAAAAGTGGATATTTCAATGTTTTCAAACAGGAAAGCAGATGTGTTTGCAAAACTTCGTGTCGTGGATATAGCGCTGGGCAGTAGGGTTGTCGATAGGTCGATAGCATTATCGATAATATAAATAGTATTGAGCATAGGATATCGCTTGGAAAGACCCCCATGAATAGTTTGAGAAGTATAATCTGTCTCAAAGTAGGCTTTTGACGGATAATACCCCAATAAACCTTTACCGATTTTATTACCTATTGTTATTGGTAAACCCATTATTTCATAATGGCAGAGGTGGGCCAGGTATTTCTTGAGTATTGACCATTGGGTAAATAAATATTTCGGCTAATATTTTAGTGGCAGTGTTGAATAACCATTTTTACTGTGCGTTTCGAAAAAGTTGTTTTACGAGTATATAACTATGTCGCGTCGAAATCATTTATCGTTAGATGCAAAACAGGTTGTAAAAAATGTGTATAAAACTTTAATCAGTAGAGGACTAATTAAACAAGAACCTTTAAAAGAAACCTGTCTACTTACAAAAACTTCACTATCATCGACAAGGGATTTTATTATTAGTGAAGAATTGAACAAAAGAAAAAAACGTAGGGATTTTCATTCTCACCGGATAGACAATAGTGATCAGGACCTAATAAGAAGGAAAAAATATTCTCTTTATGAAAGCGGTTTTATTCCTAGCTTGGATAAACTGAAAAAGAAGCTAGACGAATACGAAACCAATATAAATATTAGCAGTGCCACCCTCCATAGAATTGTTTGTAAAATGGGATTTAAATACCGCAAAATAGACAAAAGACAAGTAGTAATGAAATCGCACAGATTACGCACTTGAAGATTTAATTACCTTTAAGAAATTAAAAGATATAGGTTAGAAAACAGATCCATAATTTAACTTGATAAAATATGGTTCGATACACACGACACTGTATCCAAAGGATGGGTTGATTTTAGTCAGACGAAAGCACCTTAAAATAAAGGAAAACGCATTACCATAATACACGCTGGTTCAGAAGACGGATTTGTCCTAAACTGCTTGATGTTGTCTGCAAAGAATATTAAGGATTTTAGCTGGGATTATCACGAGGATACAAGTGAAGAACTTTTTGAAAACTGGTCTCAAAATTATCTTTTAAAAAATGTTCCAAACAACAGTGTTATTGTCATGGATAACGCAACCTACCACAGCCGTCTGCTACACAAAGCACCAGCTTCATCAAGTTCAAAAACCGAAATCCAGAAATATTTGTTAGAAAATTATATTTATTTTGAATTCAGTTACAAAAAAGCGCAACTTTTGGAATTCCTAAATTCATATGCAATTAAAAAAAATATGTATGTGATAATTTAACTGAACAGGCTGGGCATACTGTATTACGTCTTCCTCCGTATCACTGTATGTTTAACCCCATAGAGTATTATTTGTGGAACCAAGTAAAATCAAAGATCAGAGCAGGAAATTTTACACCCACTTTAAGTCCCAGTGTTATAAATTTGATAAAAAATGTAATTACTAACATACCAGTTGAGAGCTGGAAAAACTCAGTACAGCGCATTGTAAAAATTGATGACTCTTACATTTCTATACAAAACAACATAAATCCTATTGTAATTTATCTCAATGATGACTGATAGTGAAACAGAGTTAGATTTAGATATTTAGATTAAAAATGTAATCATGTATAGATAATGCAGTTATAAATTTATTAAAACTTTGAATATATTTAATTTCTTAATTTAATTTTAAGATTATACCTACCTAAATAAACAATAAATTATAAATTCTTATATTATCAAAATCAGAATCCCTCCCTAATGTTGGGTCCTTTTATACCTACTCATCCACAATTCTATTGTTGTCGGCATAAAATACTATCTCTCTCTGTATGATAAAAATACCTTTGTATCATACAGAGGTACTTCTGTATATTCTATATTATAAATAATTCTGGGTGTTGCATTTTTCATGTCACTTAGTATACAAGGTGAATATTTTGATTGTTTATTGTTTATTTGTTACATTAGGTTTAAAAATAAAATGTGTCTGTTTTTATAATTACATCATAAACGTAGACATTATGGAAGAACTAACTTATCTGTGGACCCCACAAGGAGGACAAATTCACTTGGAAATTTTACCTAATTTGGGGTATGTGCCTTTCCGTTGTTTAATACAATAAAAATGTTATTAATTTATTAGTTATAGCAAGTGTGGTAGATTAGAATGATGAGGATTGTCCTAATCACACAAATTACTGAAAAAAAAATTGGTTACATTGCGTAAATATCTCATTTCTTTTAGCAGTCAAAGAAGGATAGGAACGAGGGGTGCAGATAAAGGCGCCAAGGAAGAAATGCGACAGGCGATCAGGAGACAGGTGGCCAGAAGCAACGAGCGATTGGACGATCTCTTGATCAGTTTTATAACGAACGAGAGGGCGCTGCTACTGCAAGCTTTAGTATGATCCAGACATGACTTAGTGCTAGTACCGGTGAATCCCTGAGATAGAGTTAAAAAGAAAAAACAACGTAGACGTAGAAACCGTGAAGAACTCGTTATTTTTCCCATATTTTCTTACGATAAACCGAAAATAAATCGTCGAATGTGTAAAACCGATAATGTTGTTCCGAATGACTTAGTTATTTTTCAGGTGAATGCTGTACAGAGTGAGCCAAATATTGACGAATTGGAAATATCGCAGCACTTGGAATTTTTTTCTTTATAAAAAAATTCCAACCGTCTTTTAAAAACAGGTGTCAAAAGAGAGCTAAAATACATATTAGGAAATAAAAATGGTATACTGGTACAAGATAAATCCTGTATATAGTCGAGGCAATGAGTCACTAACAAGGCCAAAAGTTCGGAATTTTTTGCACTAAGACGGATCGGAAAGCGGTTTTTTGCATTCGCTTCCAAAAATTTTTTTGTAAAAAATGTACCTACTTTGTGACTTATACAAACCGCAAATTACATTGCTGCAGCCATTCAAAGAATGCATTTTTTGAGACGGCCTTTGGAAAATTTAATAACTTTGTAAATATGAGTCAGAACTTTCCCAAATCGGGTTCTCTGGGATTTTCGAGGTCGCTGATTACAATTATAATGTTTAAATTGACCCACAGCGGACCTGAAGCTCAGGAACGCCGATGAACTTCATCTCCGTGGGACTCTCCCAAATTCACGCGGGGAAGGAGAGAAACTTGACGCCCGGGGATTGTTTGGGTCGCTGAATTAAAATTTCACGTCGAAAACGATCCCCCGAACACCTATTGTTCGGGAGATCGTTTTCGACGACTAAAGACACACCGAAAATCTTTATGTGGATTTTTTGGTGCGCTGAATCTAAACTTCACCTCGAAAACGTACCTTCGGACACCTGGTGCACCGGAACCTCGGCCTGAACGGCGTCTCCGAGGAACCGAAAATCTTCTCATAATTTGACACATTCATTGATGTTTTATTCTCGCTTGGGACAATTCGGAGTCAGCGCCCTAAAAAAACCCATAACGATTCTGGGTTCGTCTTCTTCGATTGTGTGAGGAAAACCCTTGGAGATGACCTTCAGGCCCAGGTTTCGAAGCACCAGGTGTCCGAAGTTACGTTTTCATGGTGAAATTTGGATTCAGCGCCCCAAAAAACTTCCATAACGATTTTCGGTTTGTTTTTAGCGGTCGTGTCTGAAAAACCCTCGGAGACGACGTTCAGGCCCAGGTTCCGGTGCACTAGGTGTTCCGGGGATCATTTTCGACGTGAAATTTGGATTAAGCGCCCCAAAAAACGCCCCTACAATGATTTTCGAGTTGTTTTTGGCGATCTTGTCAGGAAAATTCTCAGAGATGACGTCCACGTCCAGGTTCCGTGAATTCAGCGACCTAAAAAAACCCCCGGGCGTCGAGTTTCTCTCCTTCCCCGCGTGAATTTGGGAGAGTCCCACGGAGATGAAGTTCATCGGCGTTCCTGAGCTTCAGGTCGGCTGTGGGTCAATTTGAACATCATAATCGTAATCAGCGACCTCGAAAATCCCAGGGAACCCGATTTGGGAATGTTCTGACTCATATTTACAAAGTTATTAAATCTTCCGAAAAACGTCTCAAAAAATGCATTTTTTTAATGCATTTTTGGCTGCAGCAATGCAATTTGCGGTTTGTATAAGTCACAAAGTAGGTACTTTTTTACAAAAGATTTTTGGAAGCGAATGCAAAAAACCGCTTTCCGATCCGTCTTAGTATAAAAAATTCCAAAGTTGAGTGCTTTATTGCCTTCACTAATAATGCATTTTTTTTGCCAGCTGGTTACAGGAGATGTTACCACTTTTTTTTTAATAAATAGATGACGTCAGTCTTACAGCGGCTCACAGCGATTGTTAGCGGCCTCGGAAGATGTCTAGGTTAAAAAAAGCAGAGAGGGGGAAATGTAGCCGAATTTAAAGTTAAGACAAAATTAAATCTGGATATTACCAAAAATAAAATGTATAAGGAACAGGGTAATTTTCTTCTTTTTACGGTAATTTGTCATTTATGGTAAACGCTTTCATTTTTAGTGAGGTCAGCTGTTAGACAAAATTGTTAGCAGCTGTAAGACAGACAAATTAAAAAATATATTTTTAGGTTTACAAAATTGGATAAAAATTTATTTTTTAAGACTTTTTTAACAAAGTTTATTCGAGTTATTCGCAGAGTCGTCGACAGTTTTTGCTATTATTTTCTACACTTGTCTGCTGTATTTTGGCCACAAAAATACTGCAAAATTAGGGATTTTATTTAAAAAAGAGAAAATAAATAAACGTGAAAGAAAGAAAAACTTTGCACAGGGTGCGGCAGCATAACTTCCTTTTTTCAAAACTTAATAAAATGCATTGTATAAATCAGAAAGTTTTAATTTGGTTTTTACAATGTTGGCAACCAAAAGTTTTTTTTTAAAGTTTAAAAAAACGTAGGTGACGTCACCCATTCTCGATACATTGAGTATACCGATTTCGGCGCGGCAGCAAACCCTTCTTTGATCAGGGGCGATTTGAATGGCCGGCACGATCCCGATTTATCCGCTGGTGATTTTTTCTAGGGGGTTTTTTTGAAATATCGTGTTTATGTGAACCGTCTAAGGACCCTTCAAGATTTAAAGAACAACATCCGGGAAAAAAATTGCCAACATAACGCCTGCTATGTTTAAAAAGAGTCATAAAAAGCGCCAGAAATCGGTTTACTCAATGTATCGAAAAGGGGGGGACGTCACCTACTGTTTCTCTTCTGCAATGAAAAAAAAAAACTTTAGGTATGTATAGGGTAACCGAACGCCCGGTTTTCCCCGGGATTGTCCCTTTTTAAAAGGGGTTTCCCCCTTGTCCCAAAAAATTTTTTTTCGGGACCCTAATTGTCCCGGTTTTTGTAAAATCATTTCGCTTAATTATGTAAATGCAATAAATATAAATTAATAAATAATTTTTTTTAGTTACACACAAACCCGTTTTTTTAAATTCAAGCTTTTATACTATACGCGACAACGCTGAAATACCAAACGCGAAAACGCTGGAAACTTGTTTGTTTCTGTTCCGATTAGGGGGTAGTTCATTTTTTTTTTATTTAGATGGTGCCAGCAGGGGCCCGCCGCCGCGGCGTCTACCCCACTATTTACTAGCATTGATTATTGATTAATTTAACGTCTGTAATTCCCCTGGTTCCTTTTATACGTAAATTGCAACTGCACTCTTTTGTAGCGCCCTTAAACGTTAAATTATTGAATTTTTTTGGTTTTTTTTTTATTGGTGTATTAGTTTAGTATTGGTGTCGTACTTTCGTGTTTCAAAAGGAAACACTCTATCAAAGGGGAAAAAGGTATGTATATTTTATTTACATAAAAAACCCCCGGGACTCTAAACTTTCATTTTTTTTTAAAAGCAACGACTAAAGGCGCCTGTTAATGAGCGCGTAAAAATGCTCGCTTACAAAAACCCCCGGCATTATAATTGTTTATAATTGGCCGGGAAGAGGGGTTTAAATTTGAACGACCAATCGTAATGCTGGAATTAAAATACGCGAGCGTTTTTACGCGCTCATTAACAGGAGCCATAATGTGCTACTGCATGTAGCAACCACTAATGTTTAAGATATCTAGAACATAATCATGTAACAGTAACATAAACATATAATTTTTTAAAAATACATAGTTGTAGGTGTCTTAAACACTTGTTTTTTTTTTTTTTTTTGAGAAATAGAAATGTTATAGTGAGTATTTTTAGTCGTATTTTAATTTTTCTTCTTGTTCTAAAAGCAGGGCCAATTAAAAAAGAGCTTAATATTATTATTATATTTTCAAAAAAAAAAAATTAAATGATAGGCTAGCCCTGCCCTAATTTTTTTTTAATTGGTTTTTTTAAAAAAATTTTTTATTTGTTTTTTCCTTTAAAAAAAAAAAACTAACACAGCATAATGAAAATTATTTCAATATATATAGAACGCTCTATAGCAGAGGTTTAATTTTTTTAAAACCCATCTATTATTTAATGTTAACATCGAAACACGCGAGCAGTGAGGTTGGTGGTTTTTTTAAATATTTTTTTTTCAGAACTGAAAAAATGAGACCCACTCAAAATTTATATCAGATGATGTTGCCAAAAAAAGGAAAATTTTGGTGGAAGAATTTTTAATTTCCCAAAATTCTTTAAAAGAAGTAATTTTTTTTTTGGGGAACCCCCCTTGGGGAAAAAATCATCTCTCCTCGGATTTTTTTTTGGCTGTTGTGATATTTTTTTATTAATTTTTTTTGATAAATTTAAAATTTACTTAAAATTTTTTCGACATTTAGAAACTCAAGTAATAAATAATTAGGATTGCTTGTTTTCTAAATCTCAACAAAAAAAAAAATAGCTAGGTTTCCCCAGAATAACGGAGATTTTAAAAAAAAAATTTAAAATTTTCCGATAAAATTTTGGGGAAAAACCCAAAAAAAATAAAAGACGAATTCGCCACGTTTTGGTAGGTACTTTTGGTTGGTAAAAAAAAGTCCAAAACCCATTTCGGGGCAAAAAAAGATGACGTCACAACAACTTTGGTATCTATTTTGGTCTGTCAAATCACATACCAATCTTGAAGCATGGTTAGTTGATTTTGGTAGCTTGCTATCTTTGTTTAACTTGGAAGCTGATTGGCTAGCTATTTTGATTATTTGTTTATTTATTTTTTGTTATCAATTTGTTGAAATGAGTGCCAATAAAAGTTATGAAAACGGTGTGACGTTCCTAATTAATACTCATACATTGACGTTCTTTAAGAACGATGGGATCTGCTCATTGTTATTAAGAGGTAAAATAATGATTAGAAAAAAAGGAATTTTGTTTACACACTTCTTTCAGCCGCTGTAGCTATCAGCTGACGAATGACAATGACAAACCAAACAAATTCGGCTTAAATTGGTAAGGTACGTCATTTTCATGACCTCAGAAGATACCGAATGGTTAACCAGTTATGTACCAACCAAAACGTGGCGAAATCGTCTAATAAAAGCCAAAAAAATGTCGAGGAAACTCAATTTTTTTCTAGGGGTTCACTAAAAAAATAGGTAACTTTTTTAGTAAACTTTAAATTGAAAATGCTTTTACAAATTTGGTGTGGGCCCCATCTCCCCAGTTCAGAAAAAAAATATTTCAAATTCCACCTGCCGGCACTGAATACGACAAAAAAAATACATAAAACATTGAATCTTCTATATAAGGAAGTCGGGGGAAGTTAAATAATCTCGTCTTGTTACAAGTTTTTTTTGATATAAATAGAAATAAAATATGCCAAAACGAAGATGTGTTTTCAAGGACACCTACACAGTAGAGGGTTTTATTAAAAAGGAAGACATGACGATGAGGCCAATCAAAATATGCCATTTTTTTTTTGAAAATTGGACATGGTGGTCGTTCGGACATAATGGATCATGTAAACTCCAAAAACATAAAAAAAAAATAGGGTCAGCGAGTACATCTAAAAATATTACATCTTCCTTTTAAAAAAGAACACTTCAGAAATTTAAAAAAAGTTGCAACAGCAGAATTAACGGCCGCATATCACACTGTAAAACATCACCATTTTTTTAGATCGGCTGACTGTAACAACAAATTATATTCTGTTTTGTTTTCCGATTACAATTGCTAAAAATTTTTCCCCAGTGCCAAAAAAAAAACCACGGCTCTTTTAAAGGGGAACATCTTAGCTCCATATAGTGTTGAAATTCAGTTAGAAGAAATTAGAAAAGCCCAATTCTATGGAATATCGACAGACGCTAGAAAACCCTAAGGCAATAAAAATATTTCCCTTTTTTTGTGCAATATTTTTCAGCAGAATCTGGTATAGAATCAAAGTTATTAAGACTGGATTCCCTTAAAAATGAAACTTCGGATTCTATGCCAATTATTGCCTTGGGGCATGGATAAATTAAAATTAAATGTGCAGAATTGCATTGTTTTTTTCGGGGACAACGCAAACACTAATTTCGGGGGTTTTAAAAAAAGGTTGGAAAAAAAAGTATATTCAAAATTAAAAAAATTAAATTTCTGAACATATTCAAGGTGTGGGATGCCCAGCCCCACATATTACATAACTGCATGCCCCGCAGCTCCCCGATATTTTAAATTGTGATATCAAAACAATAGTGGTAAAAAAATTTAATTATTTCTCAATTTATACAGTAAGAACCGAAAGTTTAAGGATTTTTGCCAATTCGTAGAGGTTGAATATCATACTTTTTTAAAAACATTAAAAAAAAGCGCTGGTTGTCCTTGTACCCCGCATTAGACAGAATACTAAAATTATTTGAAGGTTTTAAAAAAATTTTTTTAAACAGAAGATAATCCCCCAAAAAAATTTTTTTAAATTTTTTTTAAAACCCTTTAAGTGGAGCTTACTTTTTTTTTTGGTTATAGCCAGCAAAGGCTTTCCCCAAAACAGATATTTAAAAAATTAAGGAAAAAAAAAAATATCATTGAATTTTTTTAAAAAATTGGAAGAAACTTTAAATATAGTAGACGAGAAGATAAAAAAATTTTTTTCCGATAAGTGTAAGATCGCAGTTACAGAAAGATGTAGTAAGTGAAGATATGCGAAAAAAATTTATGGAAGAGGTGCAAAGGTTTTATAAAGTATCTTATGAATATTTGAGCAAGTGGATTGAACCAATCAAACACTTCAAAAAAATTTTTTTGGATGCTTTTAACGGAAACCCCCCCTTTTTATGCAATCCAAAAAAACCGCTGAATATTTAATGAATTTAGGTATTCAACTTAATGAGGATCTTCTTTTTGTTCAGTACACTGGTCTAAAAAAATTTTTTTTCAAAATTGTGCAACTGAAAACGGCCATGAAATTTGCAGTGATGAAGAAGGGTGCGCAGCGAAATGGGTTCAATATTTTAAATACCAGAAATTTCCTGAAACAATTTCAGAACTGTTACGTATCTGTCAATATGTTTTCGCCATTCCCAAAATGCAAACGTTGAGCGAATTTTTTTTTTACTAAATATTCAGTGGACAGATGAAAGAAATCGCTTGGAAAAAAGACTCGGTGGAGGCAATTCTACAATGTGTAACCCCAAAATTTTGTTTTAAAATGTTCAGAATTCTATGAATTTATTTAAAAAAAAAAAGACATTTTGAATAAAGTCGGGCAAGATACAAAATGAGTAAAGAGTAAAGTGTGACCATAAGTTTTATATTTTTAGTTTTTTTTTTTTTATAACTTTAGGTATGTTTGCTGGTTTGGCAAAATGTTTAAATTTTAAGGTTGTTCATTTTAGTTTAAATAAAAAAAATGTTTAAAAATTTTGTTTTAATGTTTATTGGTTCAGATGCAAAGTCCTACTATATTGACTTGCATTACATAGTACATTTATTTGTTAAAAAAAAAAAAGCACTGTTTAGTAAAATGGTTAACGCGTTGGAAAAAATCACGCTCTTGCATATTTTCCAATATTTTGTCCAAGGTAAAATTAGCTCCCCTTAAAAAGTGAAGCACTTATTCACCTAAAATTGAGTTTAAATAATTCGATCAATAACCTTATCCTATTAAAAATAACATTGTATTAATATTCTAAAATTAAAAAAAAACAATGTTCCATTTAAGGGGCTCATAGTAAGTAACATTTTTTTCTTATTATTTTTGACTTACACATTGGCTTAACTACGTATTTTTTGGGGGGGGGGGCAAGTCACCCCAGGCCAGGGGGCGAAGGGACCCCCACAATATAAAAAAAAATGTGTGCGTCGGATTGTTTTTGGACTGCGGCGCATTTTTTTACCTGCTATATTAGTGTCCCGGTTTCTTGTGGTTGAAATTCGGTCACCCTAGGTATGTACCAACATTGTAAAAACCAAATTAAAACATTTCGATTCATACAATGCGTTTTATTAAGTTTAGGATAGCGGAGAGCAATCTTTTATGTTTTTTCCTTGCTGGTTGGTCAAAACGAGAATCAGGGACCGGCGGTTTCAATCAGAAAGTCTCATTTTAAAACGTTTAAAAGTCTCATAAGTCGATCACTAATATATTGTTTTATATGGATTAAAATTGATACTTTTTGTGGCGAGGCTATACTTTTATCATTGCCAAAAGTTAAATATAATGAATTGGATTAAGGTATTTTGTACAGTGTGATATAGTAACGTGACAAGTAGGGGACGCAAACCGGTATTTTCTATACTGACTGTAGATAGATTCCGGTATTGTAGGTATATACATATATAGGTGGTAATTAAGTGTTGATTTTTTTATGAAAGTTTAGTGGCTTATTAGAGGATTATAGAGGACTTACAAAAGAGATTCTCCTCTAGATAAAAACAACCCTCACCAAACCCAGAATAAAAAGGCGTGCGATTTCGGGAGTATTAACTTTCGAGCATATACCTACTAGAAGCAACCCTGCCACTTGGTAGTGTCAACAAGCGTGCAAGAGAAATAATAATCGGACCACTACCTTTCTTTCTCGCTTCAACTTTTGATTGGTCGGTGGAAGGCATTTATTCCCCGACCAGCACGCAAAACGGGGTATATACCCCTCTTACCGACAAATCAGTATGTTGAAATAAGAGAGAAAGGTAGCAGTCCAATTAATCTTTCTTCGTCGCACGCTTGTTTGCACTACCGACCAGAAGGGCTGCCTCGTCTTACCCTGCCCACCAATCAGCACGCAGAGCGGGGTATATACCCCTTCCACTTTAATCAACACGCTTGTTCGCAGTGTCAGAGCTGCCTCTAGCAAGTATATACTCGAAGGTACAATCCGTTGCTTGCAACAATGTCACGAGTGACATAAATGAAATTGGGCGCTTTTTCTTTTTTTTTAGCTTGGGGAATTATGTAAAAATTTTTATTAATTTATTTACAATTTATTAACACACACAATTATTAATACAAATTACTGGAATTTTATTTTTACTAAATTCCGAAAATATCAAAAATCCCGGTTGGTGTAAGGTTGAATTCCGGAAACCCGGTTTGCGAGCCCTGGTGATAATGTGGTTTAGTGTTAATATTTTTGTTAAAAAATAAAGAGCATTTAAAAATAATTACTTTTTTTTTTTTTAACACTGAATATAGCAAAAAGGTTAAATTAAATACTGTTTAACCAGGCCATGTTCTGACCTGACGCTCGCAGTGTGTATATTACACAAAAGGTTTTAGCGTGTATTCCACCCTATCATAACTTCGTTATCGGTTTAAGTGTTCTAGTTGCCCATAAAAAAATTAAATTTAAGTGATTTCTGAGATATTTAATTTTAAAAATCGCTCATTTTACTACTGACACTACTGACTGACTGGCTCACTCAAATACGGAATTTATTTACACTTAGTTCCACTTTTTAGTCCTACACTTTCCTACTCTGAATTTGATACAAACAAACCTTAAATAAAATATTTTTTAACAATTTCGGTTTTATAGTGACCTTTTTTGGAGGAAATAATTCTTTTAGTATTGGTGGCGCCACCTACCCACGAATTCAATAAACTGCGCAACGACACACAGTAGAACACTTCTCCGTCATCCATTAAAAAAGACATAGTTAGGTAGACGTCAACTAGATGGCGACATATATGCCTAAGGGATTATTTATTTTTAGTACTTTAAGATAAAAAAGTGAATTTTTTAAAATGTGTCATTTTTGTGTGTTATTTTTGTCCTATTAAATCAGCATAGCTAGACAGATAAGAAGATTTAAAAAGAATCCTAGGTGAGAAATTTTTATCTATTTTTATTAGGAAGCAAAGATATTTTTTAACAAAATTCTTCTTTAGAGAAATGTAAATAAGTTGAGTGTTGTTAAGTTTTTGGAATGGAATTTCTTAGATATATGGCTAAGTTTTCGCTTTCTTTATGTTGTAGAACTGCTACAACACGGGCTGAATAATAATATTATTTACTTTTTATAAAATGCAAATTATTTAAATATATTATGTGTATGTTCATTCGATGCAATAAAACAAGCATCAAAAATCAAAGTTAAGGAAACTTGACGAAGTAATAATTTATTTTTATAAATAAAACAAAATTATTTCTCTCTTAAACCCGTATTTTTTCTTTTCGGAAGTCAACCCGTCTTAACCAAAATGTTTTAACCATTTTTTTTCCATGTTATAACTTCGAGCTCCATCCACGTAAAGGTATTAAAATTTGATATGTTATTTCACATAAGGGTAATTGTCTCGAAAGTTGCCTCCTCTCCGATTTTGACCAAATTTGGTATAGGGG
>JAHBCN010020940.1:0-14639 GCA_019359885.1 Listronotus oregonensis | reverse complement strand
TTCCTACATACCAATAAAAGCAAAACTGCTAAGGAAATGTAATTTCTAGACAAACCTACAAGCTGTCGAGGATTGTATATAGGAAAAAAAACCATACCGAATACCTGGAGAAACAAAATTTGGTTACGAACCCCTGACATGTTTAATTCAAAATACAAACATTTTAAAAGGTAAGTCCTGCTTAAATTAGAAACTATTGATTTATACAAAGTGAATCTAACCTACTTAATAAGCTTGGTTTAGTCAATAGTGAAAGATGTACCTCAAAATTAATGTTGCATCGAACAAAATTAAGGCCAGTTATCGACTCGAGGTATCTTATGTTAATTTTTTAGTACACCATACTGCAAGGGAAAAAAAAGCAACGTAAAGCATAAGATAGGATACCAAAGGCGATAGAAAAACAGAAGTAACCCAGCAATTACAATAAAATTTGGAGCCTTTTGCCAAAAATAATCTGCAAAAAAAAATTAAAACCGAACTGCATTAAGGTAAACAAACTAAATTATTAAAAACAAACCTAGGAATAAAAACTAACCGTGACAAGTGGCAGACAATATTTTATAAACACCTTTTAAAACCTTGTACTTTTATCTATTTTACACCTTTTTTCCATTAAATTGCGATCTTTTAACTTTAAAGGCAGCAGCCATATTTGCTAATAACATCCCTAGTGTATACATGGTTGCGACCACGTTGAGGCGTGTAAACGTAGAGGTTTGCCATTAAATGGAAAAAATGGGTAAAAATAAATATAAAAACATGTTTTTAAAAGGTGTTTGTAAAATACTGTGTGCCAATTTACTATAAAAATCAACAATTATGTGCAAAAAGAAGAAGGAATAGTGTAAATAGGATTACTTTGATTTTCAATTTTGATGATGAATATCTCGAAAACAGAACGATGCCAAAAAACATTTTTTTATATTCGTAATCAGGCAACTTTCGAGACAATTACCAAATGTTTTGCCTTTTTTCAACTGCAAAAAAACAAGTCCGAAAAACAATCGCACTTTAAATTTTAAGATGTAATACAGCGAGCCGCAGATGTAAGAAAATCGAGTCCAACAACGACCGGAAATATAAAGAAGAATGGGATAAATTCAGACAGGGTTACGCTTCCAGTATGTTTTTCAAGCAAAAAAACGCAAAAAACCAAAATTACAGAATATTTGAAAATATAATTCGGAACACAATTTATTCTACGTACTCCAGAAAAGAATATGTTACATTGGCAATAATAAGACAAAAGTTCAGGAAATAAATTGAATATTTTGAGTTTTTCACCGACTTCTTAAGGAGATGGATTAAAATTATAGGCTACAAGCGGAAAAAATAAAACAAAAAAAAAAAAAAAAAAAAATATTTGATGGACTTGCCAGATATTGTTTATTAAAAAATAATAATTCCTAAGAGATTATATCAAAAATAGAAATTTAGTTTTTGCTCAAGTTTTTATTGACAAGACGTCGATCTTTAGCAAGGGATCATTTCGTAGTAGCTGGCCAGATGACACTAAGCACCTTTTCCTTTTCTAGTTCAAAAAGCAATATATTTAAAATTATCAGCTTCGTTTGTTTATTAATCATAATAATTGGTATTTGTTATTAAGTTTGTTAATAAATAAATATTAAAAGATTATTTTAAGTTTTTAAGATTAAAAGTATATGAACGAATGTAAAATTTATAATAGACGGCTAAATCATCATTTCTAATTTCTAAACGTATAAAAAATATAACAGATTATTAATTTTTGAACGGTATAGTAAATTTTCTTACCTAATATTATTTGTCAAAACTATCAAATTATTTTTACCCATACATTTTTCTCACCTGGATGAGGTAACCTGGAGTAACTGTTTTTTTTTTCTTTGGTTGGGTGCATGGTCCTAACCTATTTCAAGGTAGTTAATTTGCAGTAAAGGTCCAAGAATGTACAATGTATGTCAAAAAAAAGTTGGTTAGGAGGAAAGTACCCTTAAAAAAAAAAATGTTATAAAGAAAAAGGTATTTATAATAAAAAGTTTTGCTTGTCCCAAGTTTTGATCGTCAATTAATTTTTTTTTGAGAATTTTTTAAAACTTTTATTATTCTGATTTATTCATTGTTTAGTTAAACCTCAATCCTTTAAATATCTTTTATCAAATTAAGGCATATCTGTAAAATTTAATTGGATTTATATCTTAAAGACCCCAACCTTAAGTTTGTTGCAACGATATTAACAAACTTAAATTTCAAAATTTTTTTTTTTAACAATGTCAATAAAAAAAAACCAAAAATGTGTATTAAAAAACTCCTATTTAAGCTATAAAAATTTTATTTCAAATTTTATAAAGCGTAAAACTGATATAACAAACGTACTAATATTCTAGGAATAAAAATGGAAAAAAGTCGGCGGTTAGCTAAGATAATATTTATTTATTCTAAATTTTTCCAATTAAAAGAAATTATTTAAAAAAGATTTGATTTAGCTAGGCCCGGGAAAAATATATATTAAACCAGAATTATAAAAATACGTATTAAAATTAAAAAAAAAAATAAAAATTTCAAATCAAATTATAAAAGATATTGACATAACCCTGATTTCTAATAACTTTTTTATTAATCATTTTGTTATATATAAAACTAATGGTACTTTACTCCTATTCTCTTAATTGATTTAACTTACCGTGTATATTTACAGGGTATTTGGAACATGCAAGACAAATTTCGGGAAAGGGAATTTCTCAATCAAAAAATATAGAAAAAGATTATTAGTGGCGGGTTTCATTCCTGTGCAAAGCCAATCAAAGCAAAAAAAAGTTATTATTAATATGGCCTTGCATTGTTTTTAAGATAAAAGGTTTTAAACTTTTTAAAAAATGGGTTTTTTAAATTATTTTAACCACCCTGTAGCCGATATTTTGAAATTTATCAAATATTTTAATTAATAAATCACTTTGGGTTTTTAAATTTAAAATTAAAATTATTAAGTTCAGTGGCGTCCAGGAGTCACCTTATGGAAATTTGTTAAAAATGTACGTCACTGTTTTTTTTTTTTTAATTTTAATTTTTTAGAATGAGCAACTATAAATACAACTTTTTATTTAGATATTTTTTCCTATTTTTCCGTTTTCGAGAAAATCAATACAAACCAATTCATTGCAAGTTTCAAACTCCTTAAAAAAAAAATTAAAAAATTAAATTTTAATTTGAAAAAATTTTAAAATACTTAATAACAAAGTTAAACAAAAAGATATTTATTACATTGATGTCAATTCCCTCAATGTTAAAGTTTTAGTTCAAACTGAAATTTAGTTTTTTTAAGTTTTTTTTTTTCTTTCAGAAACTTTAATAAATTAATTTAATTTTTTTTCCCCGAAAACAAACAAGATAGGAAAAAATAAAAGAAACAAAAAGTTGTATGTTATTTAATTAATCTCAAAAAAATATAAATAAAAACTGGAAAAAGTCAGGGCAATTTTTTTCCCCCCAATTATTTCGAGATGTTCCCTGAGACGCCACTGGACTTTTAATTAGGCCTTAATGGCCAACAAAAGGAGATCGGTTTTTTTTTTTTGCAAAAATACAACCCTTTTTTTCCCGGGGTTTAAAAATTGCAATTATGAAAATAAAATTGGAGGATTCCTGTATGCGCAGACCTGGTTAAACCCAGGTAGATCAGGCAATTAGTCGATTAATACTCGTCAATTCTATCGAAAAAACCATGTAACACTTTGAAACATAGTTATGCGCTTTTCCGACAATAACTTTTTCCCCCTTTATTCCCATACTGTAAATGCCTATCCGGTTTAATTCATTGAATACCTATTACTATAGGTCGGCATTTTACGAACCGATCTTTATAGAGAATAAATACCTTTCGAGATGTTAAGCATCCGTAGAGCCATCAAATATAACACTCATCCAACAATTTCCCAACTTTGAAAAATTAGCGGAATTTTGCTGGATTACTTGAGCAGGGTAGTTCGGTTTTAAAATATAGACAGAACGAGTTTTGTTAGATTTAAAACTTCGACAGGGTGGAATAGCTCAAGTTCAACCGAATTTCTGCCGATATGATGCTCCTAAAAATAATCTCCAAAAAGGAAGTTCGAATATGATGATTTTCATTTTCAAGTTTAGGTTAAAAATTTACCATATAGATAGTAGTACTTAAGTTTTTAAATGGGAAATCAATTTAGTTGTTATTGTGGATTAAATAAAATTGTATTGGTTTTTTATTTAGATCCGCAATAGTATTCTTGTAAAAATTATACAGGGTGTCTGGAAAATACTTTAAATTTTTTGACATATTCTAACGTCAAATCGGTCGATTTAAGTTTAACCTAGTTGTAGAGAGCATCAAAATTTTAAGAAAATAAATAATGTTTAAAAATGGGTTATAAGGTTTTAAGACGAGAAAGGGGAAGTTATCCCCTTCTCTCGCTTTTTTTTCAAATAAAATATAATTTAGGAAAAAATAAAAAACCCAGTAGTTCTTAGTGCAAATTAAACTTTAAAATTTAAAAATCCCCTATACAGAGAAAAAAAAATCAGAACGGTCAATTATTTTAAAATTTACAGGGTTTATCAAAAATGGCTTATATAAAAGTTGTGGGGTTTAAAAATTCACCCTGTAAAAAATTGAAAAATACAGTGTCCCCACAAAGTTGTGAAGAATAATGGTTATATATATTTTTTGAAACACCCTGTGTATTATTACGTATTTTGATTATCGATTCAATTTAGACATTTCTTTATTACCCATATGTTATCCCTTAATTTATTACTTACATAGAAAACGGCGTTTTAAAGGGGTATGGAGATAAACGGAGATCATGTCAGGAGGTATGTGAAATATACAATAATCTGCATTCAGACAGGCACGAAAATGAGGTTAACCAGAGGTATTGAGCATTAAAATGACTAGTAGTGTAAATAACCGGCCAAGATCGGAAAGACCTAGGAATGCTACCTCCGAGAAGATTTTTTTACATTTTGCTTGCGCTAGAAAAAAATCTCAAACAATTCACCAACCAGCTTCTTTTGGTTCATGAAATTGAACAAAAATCTGTAAGAATCATTCTTCATACTGAGAAAATGCATCCATACAAAGTTAATGTTGTACAAGAACTTTTTGACGTTGACTGTTATCGAAGGCTAGAATTTTGCGAAATAGTGACTAGAAAAATTAAAGAGAACTTGTATTTTTTAAATAATATTGTGATTTCGGATGAAGCAACCTTTACACTACACGGAATGGCCAATTAGCAAAATTACCGTTACTGGGCGCGAAATAACCTATCTGTATCCTATCTGAAAGTGCGGAGGGTGATGAACATCCCTGCACCTAGGCCTCAGTAGGCCCGTTGTGCTACCTCCTAAAGAGGACTCCTCACTTAGTACGCTACCCATCCTACTGATTTAAAGTAGGTGAGAGCGTCGCCGAGGGGAATCTCCTTAATGTCGGCCAAAGAAAGCCAATACTCGCCCAGCATAGATCTTTTCTTGGACGAGAGTGCAGGGCAGTCACAAAGGATGTGCTCCACCGTCTCGTCTTCCTGTTCACAACCTCCACACAGAGGTGTGTCATTTATACCCATTCTAAAGAGGTGTTTCCGTAGTTGATAATGTCCAGTAAGAAGGCCCGTGATTAGATCAAGGCTCGCCCTAGGCTTTGCCAAGTAATGTTTAGCTGTATCTCTGTCAGGATAGTTTAATAACTCCCTAGAAAAGTTACAGTTTACTGTTTCATCCCATCGTGTTGTAAACTGCTGATGAAAGTGTTTTTTAATTAGGTCTCTTATCGTAGACCCTGTCAGACCTACGAAAGGTTCGGGTCCAAAAGGTTTGGTCCCGGCAGCCTTCCTGGCCAACGAATCAGCGATGCGGTTGCCTTTGGAGGCGTGTCCTTTGGTCCAGCAGCTTCATGCTGGAAGCGTCTACAAGGGCACGGTGACATTCTAGTGAACCGAGATTTTGCGAAATAACCTAATAATTGATTAAACTTTATTGCGGATTAAGCTTCAATAACCTTTTTTCCCTCTACCTTTGGTGCCAAAACCAAACCTTTTCGACTTAAGTAATTTTTTTTTGGGTTTGAAAACCAGAATATTTAAAATGGATTTTGGTAAATAAACCTTTTTAACCAAAATTTTAATTTCGGACTAGTATGTGAATACGTAGTAGGTATTTGAGTAAGTATTTAAGTCAACTTGACTCGACCTATTGCTAGTTCTATACAGGGTTTGTGTTTTTAAAAGCGTTACAATGCGATATGTCTAAAACGGTTTCAAATGTTTTATGAAATTTGGTAAAGTAGTTAATTTTGAAGGGGACATATTTTACGTTGTTTTCGACATTATTATTAAATTTTTGTCTATTATACCTAAGAAGTTATTAAAAATGCTCCCTTTGACTTACAAACACTTTCTAACTCTTTTTTAAAATAAATTTAATATCCACTTTAACATTAAAGATGTGAATAATAGGCAGTTAAAACAAATTTCTCATGTTATCTGGATTTGTACCATTACTTTGTCCTTTTCAAAGTCCCACAAAAAAATCAA
This sequence comes from Listronotus oregonensis, assembly GCA_019359885.1. NCBI lineage: Eukaryota > Metazoa > Arthropoda > Insecta > Coleoptera > Curculionidae > Listronotus > Listronotus oregonensis. The sequence goes on along the minus strand of JAHBCN010020940.1, from coordinate 8,088 downwards.
TAGTATTCAAATCTGGCGAACGAGCAGGCCAGTTGACCCGACCACCCCAACGGTGGTACATTGTTATTTTCCTTAAAAGGATCCATAATTATTAATAATGTTGTCTATTTTTCAATAGGTATTATATCTTAGCCGGTTTTCTCTTCGCCGATTTTTTTTTAAATAATAATCCCCTTTTGATTTTTTAAATTTTAAGATAAAGAGTTTTTTTTTGAACTTGATTATTTCTACTGTTTATTTTTCCGATCTCCATACAATATGGTAGTTGCAATTTTCATTCTTCTTTTAAAAATAACACCTCGTTTTTTGAAATGAACAACTTAAAAAATGGTGGTAAACGATTAAAATGTTAAAGTTATGTTTAATATTTGTTTTTAAAACCTTTTTCGTTTAATTATTCACATTTACAAGTTGAAGTTTTGCCATTTGACATTTCAAATTCAAGAAAGACTCGCAAACACTTAAACGGGCAAAACCATTTTCATGTTTGTCAATTGCAACATTTTTCAGTTAAGACGAAGAATTGATTCCGAAATATTGCAAGAGTACCGTAACGTCCGAATAAACATCACACTAACCGGCCCCGAGATTCCCGATCTCTCCCATCGTTATATCGGGATTTTTAGGCCATACTGTTAAATTCTGGCAGCACAGAAATAAGTTGGAAATATATACACCGCCTCACAATCAATGTCCAAATGAGTATAAAAATTGAGGGTTTAATCTGACTGGGCTGAAGCCTTATCCTTTATCAGTTAATGTTTGTATATTCCACACCACAGCCAAGAATACTGGCGAAAAAGTAATTTTTTGATGAAAAAACCGGTTAATAGAAGGAAGAAAAAGTTGTGTTAGGGGCAAAATCAAGAAGATTATTTAAAGAAATAATTTTTATCTGTAAATTTACAGAATTGGCCCTTATATTTTGTAGTTCTATTCTTACTGCCTTGCAGGACAGTTGGAGTTATATCGATCTTGTTTATCGAATTATTCTTATACTCCGCGATGACCGTCAAAAGGGGTAAACCTGAATAAGTACAAAATAGATTTTTATTTTTTAATATAAAAAGTAATAAACCAAGGTCTGGCAATCTGTAACTTACCAATTTTTTAAAAATATTTATTCCTTATTTTTTTAAAATTGATGTATAAGACATAAGGGTCTTATTATTCAAATGAGTTTTCCAAAAATAAAAATAATTTAGGTCGCAGCCCACACAACGAAGAAACGTTTTGGTTTTTTTCTCTTTTAAATAGAACTGGGCCAAATTCCTTTACCAAAATTCTTATATAGTATAGATATTTAAATTTTGGTCAACTATTAATGTGCCAGACCAATTCTATTTAAAAAAGGGATTAAAACCAAAAATTTTGACGATTAAATTCTCATATGTTATAAAATAAAATTGTTGAAAGAAATACTTGAAATTTTAATTTTTTTTATACCTTATATAGAAACATTTATCATTGCAATAAACATTTTAAGGTGGTCTTGAAATATTTGTCGAAAAGGGGTGCCAGACTTAGTTTTTATTTCTATTAAAACTCCTTTAAAATTAAAAATTGTATAAGCTTATAATTAATTTTTTACATGGCAGAAAAAAATATAAAAAGAAAATGGAGAGCTCATTGCCAGACCTTGTTTTTTACCCCGTCTGAATCCAAAAGAAAAAAGTCTATTTTTGTATTTATTCTCGTGTTATGGCGGTCGCCGCTTGACTATTATCTATTTTTCTGACCATTTAAACAGTCCATTTATTTATTCAAAAATTATGCAATTTTTCAAAAAAAATTTAATATTTCAAAAAAGGCGAATTTAAAAATCTAAATTGGAACATATTTTCTGGCTCAAAATACTTTAAAGTTACACACCAATCGTTATCCGAATGTAATGTATTTAAAAGCTTTATCAGAAAAGTGACACATCATTAGTTTATTTTTTGCACTTCACACGGGCCATTTAACAAAAAAGCTTTTAAGGATATTCAACTTTCTTTGGCTTGAAACGTACGTTTTGAATATTGAATCGTTCTCGAAATGATTATTTAAATTTGCAAAATGTTAATAACGTTTATGTGCTTTCTTACACAAAATACTGTAAATTGATTGGACAATATACAGTGCGTTTGAAAATCTGAGGAGGGCATATTATCACGAAATCAATGCAAATATCGTTAAACTCTTATATTAATTATTATTCTATTGTTAAGGGAAAAACCGGTATTATTTTATTTAATTGGAAATATTTAGTTTTAAAATATGGCAACCAAATATGTCTTAGAATACAGATCATGTTCTATTCATATGTCATTCCAGTGACAACCAATATGACAGCTTGGCTATTATGATTATGGAGTGATAAGGAGCAACATCTTATGGCTGTTTTGCTCAAAAAGTAGCCCTACTGTTATGCAAAATCTTATTCTACCTTGTCCGAGAAGTTCTTCCTTCGTTCTTTTGGACGGGCCCCCTATAAAGCCTTTTTTGTGTCTTATTCTACTGAGGCTTCTCCAGTATTCCTGGTGTTTGTTTTGGATTCATTTTCTGGTTTACTCTCGTGCTGTGGTTTTGGTCACTCCAGGGGCAGGTTCTGGTCCAAAGTATGGTGTGGATGATCCCTGTCTTGCTACGTCATCCGCTTTTTCGTTGACTTCTATTTTCAAATGTCCTGGTCCCTACAGGAGCGCTACCCTGTTGCGCTCTCCCAGCACTTCCAGTTTTCTTTGGCATTCCCATGTCAGCTTAGACGTTACCGGGGGTTTACTAGTGACGCCTTTTTGTTATTATGCAGATCCGCTTGTTTTTATAAGCCCTCCTTTTTTTTTCTTTGACTTTAAAAAAGCTTGTTTCCTAGTGGAGGGGAGAATTGTGAATTCTTTTATAACACCCGCCCAGCCCTTTTGCTCGGTTTTGGAACCATTTATACCAGATGATGTCCCAAACCCCGTGTTTTTTTGGTTTAAACCCCCCAAAATTGCCAATTTTAAAAATTAAGGAATTAGCTATATTTATCCCTAAAAGGGGACATAAATATAAAAAATATAAATATATTAAAAAATTAAAAATTTATTAACACAAAAAAAAATTTTTTTTTAAATTTTTTTAAAGCTAATGGGGATTGGAAAAAAAGATAATGGGAGGCAAAAACCCCCCCGGGTTGATCCTTTGGTAGTAAATCATGGGGCTTAGGGAAGAAGAAGAAGAACACTATATTTACAAAAAACCCCCAAACCATTTTTAAGAAAATATGAATTTTTTTTTTTTTAGTACTGTAAAATTAATACAGATAATATTTTTATTTTAGAGATTTTATTTTTTTTCTATTTGGTTTAAGTTTTAATTTTTTTTTGATTTCCATGTTACATTTTTTATTTAAAAAAAGCTATATTTGTATTAAATTGGGCCCCGTTAAAAAAGTAGTGTGTGTTGGTTGGTTAAAATTTCTGGCGTTTTTTTTGCAAACATGAATCTAAAGTCAAAAGGGGGTTAAACAGTTATCATCGGTTTTTATTTTTTTCTCTGTAATATCCAACCGGATTTAAATATATTAATTTTCTACTGCATGCGTATCTTATTTATGTCTTTTATGGGAATTTTATTTTTTAAAAAAAAAGGAACGGTAAATTAAATTTTTAAATTTGAGAAACCTGCTCCCCAATGCGGATACGACTTTTAAACTATAGGGGATACAAAAAGTTCATTAAATAAAAAAAGAGCTTTTTTAAATTTTCAAAAAAATTTTATAAACATTTTTGATGAGGTCAATAATAAAGAAGAAAAAAAAAGAAAATAAATTTTTAAAAAAAATTTTGTCCAAAATAGAAAAATATATCTTTTTTTTTTTTTTAATTAAAATTATTTATTTTATTTATTTTAATTCCAAATCTTTTTAAAATTTTTAAAAAAAAAACCAAAAAAAAAAAAAAAATTTTTTTTTCCGTAATATACCTTAAAAAAAATTTAAAATTGGGTTTTTTTTATTATAACCAAATAATATTGCATTTACACAAAAATGTGAAACCTTTTAATTAAGGTCTTACAATACATAGTTTATGTTAAAAAAATGTCGTATTTTAATAGTTTTTAGAATTACGTTTTAAAAAAAAAAAAAGTTAATATTTTGCCTTTTTTTGATTTTTTCTGTTTTCCCCCAAATTTTTTCTTTAAGTTTTGTTGGAAAAAAAAAAACCAGAAACTTAGTCGGACACCCAGAACAACCCCCTTTTTTTTTTTGGCCTGTGATTTATGTTAAACTCTATTTATTAACCAAATTAGTCAATTTTTTTCAAAAATTTTGGTGCTGATACTGGGTTAAAAAGAATAGGGTACCTTGTACCCCGAGCTAAATTTAATAGTCCCTTTTATCCTTTTTTGTAGATTAACCGTACCGAGAACCAAAATTTTCCCTTTTTGGTACATTATTTTAAATACCATTTAAAAGATTTTTTTTTTGGGAAAAATAAATTTTCGTGGCGGTGGTAATAAATATATAGCAAATGTTGATGTCTTTTTTGTAGGGGAGGGGACAAGATGTAAACAATAAAAAATTTTCCCCAAAAAGAAACTGTTAAAATTTTTTAAAAAATTTAACAGACGAAAAAAAAGTAAATAGGTTATGTTAATTTATCAAAAAATAAAAAATTTTAAAACAAAGCAAAAAAGAACTTTGCTTATACCACACACTTCTGAAGGTACAATGCATAATATTTATTAATTAATTATTAAAAATTTTATTGCAAACCCTTTTTTTATCAGCCTTGACAACTTTTTAAAAAACAGTTTCTTTTAAACCTTTTTAAAATTTTATATTTGGGAAAGGTAATGCCTTTTAAAACCGTATCTTTTTTTTAAGACAGGTTTAAAATTTCCGACCCAAACTGCCCAGTGGAACCAAAAAGCTCATACCTATATGTATTTATTTTAAAGTCGTAAAATTAAAAGGTCAATATTTTATCTGGGTTATACACGGGATGGGTGGTATCCTAGGGTTTTCGGGGGTCGCGATTCGATGAGCGGGTCGGTTAGGCTCCACGGTTGGTTTAATTATTTGAAGATAAAGAAAAAAAAACCATAAAAAAATCGAAAAATTTTTAGCATATGTTTTCGAGTTCGCTGAACCGGGAACCCCGGCGGCGGCTTTTATTTAATTTTACTTTTTTTTAGTTTTCCCCTTTTTTTTTCATTTGACCCAAAGCCCTTTAAACTTGACCTTATGGAGGTTAACTGACCCGCCCCAAACCGTTCCCTTGAAATAAAATAAATTTTTTTTAGATTTTTCGAATGTTTTTAACAATTTCCCCCAAAACACTTCAAAATAATCTTGAATGCCTTTGAATGCCCCTGGGATGGATGAAATTTAAAGTTTGGATTTAGTGACCTAAAAAAAATGCAAAAATTTTTTCCAGTTTTTTTTCCATGGGTTTTTATTTATTTGTCCTTTAAATGCCCTTTGAACCAAACTGAGGGACCCAAAGGGCCGTTTAAGACTCCAAAAAACCAGGATACCATTTTGTTAACCGTGAAAAGTTTTTTGTCCAACCCCCAAAAATTTAAAAAAAACCTTCGATTTAGCCACTGCTTAAGACTACCACTGGCCCAACTATTTTGCTCGTAATTTCAAAGGGCAGAAATAAATATAAACCCACCAAAAAAATATATCCACATTAGAAATTTTTATACAAAATTTGATTATATATATATATATATATATATATATATATATATATATATATATATATATATATATATATAATATATATTTTTAACTAAAATAAAAGGCAGGTTTTCTTTTTAAAAAAAAAAGCCCCAAAAACCTTTTTTTGGGGGAAAAGGAATAACGGGGGCCCTTGAAAATCTTTTTTTTAAATAAAATATACCTTTAAATTTTTTTAATAAATGGTTTTTAGATTTTTTTTTCCCTTAAAAAACCCCCAAATTTACAAAAAAACTTTTTAACACCCCAAACCCCCGATAAACCCTAAAAAAAAAAATTATTTTTTAAGAAAAAACAATTTTTTGAGAAATAAAATCAGGTTTTGGAATTCTTTTTTTTAATTGAAGAAACAAAAAGGGGGTCCATTTTAAAAGAAAACCATTGAATGGGGCCTAAACCCAAATTTTTAGAATGGGGGAAAATTTTTTTAAAATTTTATTTTTGGGTAAATTTTTTGATATTAAGTTTGGGCAAAAAAGATTTTTTTTGGTCCACATTTTTTTTTTTCCACCAGGGGCTTGTACAGAATTTGCCCCGCCTTTTTTGGGAAAAAAAAAAAAAAAGTGGCACACAAAATGCTTTTTGATACATAGTACATGAATCCCAAATATCTTTAAAAAAATTTTAAAAAAGGTATTAAAAATTTTAATAATAAATGTTTTTTTTTTTAAAATTTTCCCAAACCCTGTATCTCGAAGTTAAACGTTTGGAATAGAATGAATTTTTTTCAAAATAACCCAAAAATTTTTCCCCCTAATTTTAAACCAAAAATTTAAAAAAACACCCATAATTTTAAAAAAACCAATCATGATTTTTTATTTCTCGTAAAAGTCGATTTTGGATTTGTCAAATATTTTTTTTTTTTATTAAAATTCCGTAGTTGCCTTTTTCAAAAGGGGTTTTTAAAAAATTTTTTTTAAAAATTTTTAAAAATTTTAAAAATATATTTAATTTATTTTAAAAAAATTATTAAAAATATTAAAAAATTAAATTATAATTTTTTAAAAATTATTTTTAAAAAAAAAAAATTTAAAATTTTTTTATTTAATAAAAAAAAATTTATAATTTATAATATTTTTTTTTTAAATTTAATTAATATTTAATTATATATATATATATATATATATATATATATATATATATATATATATATATATATATATATATATATATATATATATATATATATATATATATATATATATATATATATATATATATATATATATATATATATATATATATATATATATATATATATATTATATATATATATTATATATATATATATATATATATATATAAAAAAGTTCTAAAATAAAAATAATTGAAAAAATTTAAAAGTCTTTTTTTTAGATTTGGGGGCTTACCAAACCATCCTCACTTTTTTCTTACGAAAATCATTTTTGGGGGAGATAAAAAAAATAAATAAAAATAATTCCAGACGTGGGCAACGAAGGGGGGGCCAGAAAAATTTTTTAAGTGGTTATTAGTCGGAAAATTTCCCCACCAACCCCAAAAAAAAAAGGGTTTTTTGGGGTTTAATGAATATGACCCATTAGCAAAACAAAAAAAAATTTAAAAAAAAAAAAAAAGCTTTTAGCAAAACCAGATGCCGGAAATTCTTACAAAATAAGGGGGGCTGTTAATAGAATGGGGAAAGGGGAATATAGGTAACATCAAAAGTGTGTCCTTAAATTTGTTTTTTTATAACATGTTAAGGGGGGGAAGATTAAAAAATAAAAAGTTTTTTTTTTTTAACCCCTTTACACAAAAAAAAAAGGGGAAAAATCCAAAATTTAAAATTTTTGGGGGTGATGTAAATTTAAAAAAACCTTTTTTTTTTTTCCCATGGTTTAAAAATTTGTGTTTTCTTTGGGAAAAAAAGCCAACTTTAGTTACAAAAGGGGAAAAATTATTTCAATTAAATTAATATAAAATTTAAAATTTGAAAATTGCAAAAAAAATAAAAAAAAAAATTCTTTTTTTTTTCGCCCAGTTTTTATTTATAAATTATTTTCTAGTGTAAAAAAAAAAAAAGCCTTGTCTTTTTGAATACAACATAAAAAAAAACACCCAATACTGTGTTTTTTAAAAATATGTATTGGGATTCAGAAACCAGTGGCGCCCAGGAAAAATTTTTTGAGGGGCGGGCCGGGGGAGAGGCCCCGGGGTCAGTCCGACGAATCCGGAAAAAAATTTGGGTGTAACGCCAATTTTTTTCCCAAAGGGGTTGAAAAAATTTTAAAAAAAAAAGGGTATCTCCCTAATGGCAAAAACCCCCCCAAAAGGCCCCTGGTTTTAAGATAAACAAGGATTATAAATGTTACCTTTTTCCCAAAATTTAATTTAACTTAACTTAGATAAACACAAAA